>BQNB010039187.1:1887-48233 GCA_026074375.1 Tanacetum coccineum | reverse complement strand
AGGGATGTATTTCGGCAAACGTTTGCCTAACGAGTGGTGTAAACTGCTAATAGTTTCGATCAGGGATGTATTTCGTGAGAAACATGAAACCACAATGATGTATTTTGCAGTTTACTCTATCAAATATATACATCACGCTCTCTAAACACCGTCGTCTCAGAAAGCCAAATAAGTAAGGCTAATAAATAAACCCCAAGAACAATGTTACCCGCTAAACTTTGGAATAGAGACATCTACAACACCGACATTGTTGATAGAAGTGGTCTCGGTCGTAGAACAATCATCTGCAAAACACAAAAAAATAAGAGGTGGTATGAGCAAATTAATAGCAGAAAACAATGAAAACAGAAAAAACACAATGCTATTATCAATCTCAACCGCAAACAAATACCCACTTCTATCAAAATACTAATTACAAACACTTAAAACTTAAAACCTTCCTTACATTGTGTCTTGTGAACCAAGAGGCAAAACAGGAAGAACAACACCTACTTTCCTCCGTAAGTTACTGTAACAAAAAATAGCAATAAATCGCCATAATATAAAATAAGCAGTCAAGTACAACATAATCCAAAATGAAAATTGTAAATGTTTATGTACCAATTTTTTGATTCGCCATCCGATTTCCAGTAACAAAACAAATCTAAAAGCTCCATTACCCCCAAAAAAACTTTAGGTGTAATCAAATCAATTTTTTTACCTAAACATAAAAATAGAATTGAAAAATAACATCTGAAATAGATAATTAAATTAGAACACACCTTTAATTTATAATCTTGTGTTGATACCGAATAATTAAAACCTATCCAAATCTGCATACACATTATGATATCCCCAAACGCCCAAAACCTTTTCTTAAATCATGGGGCGGTGGTGTAGAATAATCCGTCAAGCTTGGATGGATGAGATATGGGAGGCGGTGGATTTGAGAACCTGGATTCTTCATAAAGAAGAAAAAGTATAAGAATCGTGTAATTAGAAGAAACCATATAAAAAAATAGAGAAGAGAAAAGGAGCCCAACGTGAAAATGCACTATTTTGTCGTGTATTGTCACGACTTTAAGTATCTTGTATTATATGTTTAAAGAACTTGACAAATGTCCTTTAACACACATAAAAAATTATTAACCAAAATTCTGATTTTTTTTACAAGAGGTTCGTAACCCGCGCGCTACCGCGATGCGCAACGGACCGACAACGCTAAATACTATTTGTCAGTTGTTGAGACTCGCCTTGCAACGAACTGATAATGACAAAAACTATTTCCGTAAATATTTTAAATATATATATTAAACTTCAATATTTTTATAAAATCGTATGCATGTCAGAAGCATTGCAATATTAGACTCGTTTTGTTCGCAATTCTACGATTTTTTTAGTGACATTTTTTTCCCGAACGAATGGATATATACGCGCTACATATTTGATAAATGAAATTTGTTATATAAAAAAGTCATATATAAGTTAAAGTTCAAGGTCGATTTTGTAACATTTAGCATATTTGAGGGTCCGTTTTAAAAATTGTTTGCTTATTTTTTTTACATCATTGATCGTGAGATTTTCTTTTTTTAATATTTTTTACTGTTCTATAGTTATAAATATAAGATTATATAAAATAAACGAGGTTTTCAACCCGTGCTCCGCCACGGAGTGTGAGGGACTAACTCTAAAACGGACCGATGACCTTAAAGTTCGTAAATTGTTGATCAATTTTTTTTACGTAAATAGTCCGTGGGTTATCGTTCCATATATGCTTCGCTGACACTCACATAATATAACAGTATGAAACTACCATATGGCTTACATAACATGTTTCAAAGGGCAAACTCCAATCCATATATACACAAATGCCTAATTTGTGCCTCATATACATGATTTAGAAGCTTTCAAGCTTCCCCCCTCCCCCCCCACCCCCTCAAAATCGCAATGAATCAGCTTCCCCCTAATTCATGCACATATCTTTATAGAAGGTGTGTCGGTGTGTTATTTTGGTGTGTGTGGTGTGTTTTTTTTTTTTTTTCTTCTTTCAGAGCTTCCCCAAACTAACAAACCTTCTCTTGAAGAGTTTCAAATAATACTTACAAGCTTAGAATAATTAAGTGCACAGCGGAATTGGTAGGATACCACATCAAATATTACTGCTCCTTTAAGAATAAGCTTAGTGATTGATCGTTTGGGGTAAGCACTTAATCTGGCTCAGCAATGTATCATTTCTCCATGCTGTGAATCATTCTTCACACAACACTTCCCCCTGGGAATTCAAATAATGCATATAAAAGTTCTCAAGATATCACTTCCCCCATGTGTCTGAAGAAATGCACCCAAAAGCCAAAGGTTAAAGCACTGATATTCTCTGCGGATACGACATTTGTCTTCCCGGCATGGCCTAATTTAAAAAAAAAAAAATCAAAAAGATTAGCCCCATGTCAAGACTTTCAAACAAGAAAGGCAAAGGCTCAAGGGTGAATCTTCTCCTTTGCAAGGCACAAGGGTGACTTCTTCTGATCTTCTCCTTCCCGCCCTTGCTGTTTCGACATGTCGAATCAGCAACAACACCTTGGACCGAAACAGCGCATATTACTTGAGTACTTGTGTGTAAGAGGAATAAATTAGTTAGCTTCAGAACCTAAAACCCGTGAGAGTTAATTGCTGATCAATCTTTACTCATAACCTCTCTCTGGCTATCATTTTACCAACCGTTTTGTAGGCTATTTGAAGTAACTACTGATGAAGTAAACCAGATATACCAAACTTGAAACTGAAGAATAATTTTCTCTCCTTGTGACTTAAGCCTTGCGCTAAGTTCGGAAGAAACGGTGTAGGAAGTTTGTGCTCCAAGCAAATCTCTAAGTACTCAACCACGCCACCAAAGTATAGCTTTTCATCACCTCTTTTGTGATTATCCACATCGACTTAGCGTGTGACCTCTAGATTACTAAATGTATCACTCCTTTAAGTGATAGTTAACCAGGTCATCACCATACTCACCCCTTGACTGTTGGAACTAGAAAACCATTTCTTCAACTTAAATAAGCTCGAGCAAGAAATCATTGAAAGTCATGGCATCCATCCAACCCCTGACGTCAAGATAAAATAAGAACACTGTGCCTTCGTGAAAACCACTCTTCAATCTCAAAATAAGTGACTACCCGAACAACTTGCTTCCGGAAATCACTTAATAAAATTAATTCCAAATTTAGCCTTCAAGTTTCATGATTCTTTATCCAAATTGATCCCGGTCTCGTCTCATTGTCACTTGATAGATTGATCCTTGAATACACCCAATAACCATTTAATCTCAAATATATAGTCCAAGTCAACCAATTTATACACCAATTTGTATAAACTATTGTTTAATTACGATAGGACATAAATAGAAATAAGCACAAATGTAACTGTATTAACACACTAAATAAAGGCAAAACAAATCATCCCAAGTGAAGTCCTTTTACCAAATTTAGTTTAACGTACAATGGTGTTAATCACATAAGCTATTCTTATGCCCGGCACTTAATCCGATAACGCAGTCCGAAATAGATAAACCTTTTTTTTTTGGCTCAATTTAGCATATCTTAGCCCAACATACCATAACCAATAAGCATTAAGCCCATTTTGTCTTATAACCAAAAATCCAGCCCATGTCTAACTTTTATAAACTTTTCAGCCCAAGGAAAATATGTTAGACACACTTACACTCGGTTGGCCCACTCTAGAAATAGATCTTGGCCCCAATGATTATGTATAGCCTGATCCATTTAAGAATTAAGGGTTATAAATATAATGAAATCCCTAATATACACACATCTAAAACCCTACTCTAATTTCTTCACTACCGCTCCCCTATCTTTCTATAACTCCATCTCAAGATTCATCAACCCAAAAACACTGAAATATACATACATCTCTTTGATTGATGATAACCTTAAATCACAACTTAAAAACAAGATGTTATCATCTTTCACAACCAAGATCGAATTAGTAAACAAACTAATACCCAAACCAACGAAGGATCTTCTTTCTGTAATCATTTGAACGAGGCATACAAGAACATGGTAATTGGATCCTTTGGAGGGTCTCAGTAATTCCGACATTGTTTGATTATTGTGAGTCAATCGGAAACAAAGATTGCTTGTAACATATTGTTATGAAGACCCTTCTTTAATTTTCGAATAACAAAAGGGTTAACACTCCAGCAGAGATCGCTGATGATATTCTTGTGTTTTATGAGTCGAAAAGAAATTTGTTTATGACAAATAAGCACAACTCTGAGATCTTTTGATGTTAGTTAATTTAAGTCTTGGTTGAACTTTGATGGAGAAAGGAGATGTATTGGTGATGTTGTGACGATGAGATAGGTTTAGATATTGGATTTGTGGTTATGATGTTGAGGCTGTTGTCGATGGGTTTAATTTTTGTAGTTTGTTGATAAATGATGTATAGGCTGATGATGTATTTGTAATTGAGTTTCTCATTCATTACTTCTATTCTTTTCATATCTGTTTCACACCGAAACTCATTGAGTTTGACCCAACAAACTCGTAAATACCGAGTGACTTAACTCGGTTGCGGTTTTAGAACTTCCGGGTCACATGACACAAAATCATGCTAGTTCCCCGACTCATCTTTGTAATTCAACTAGTTCGGTTGCTACTTGGTTTACTAGTTCTGTTCCTAAAAGAACCAACTCGTTCGGATTCACAAAAATATCTACTCGTTCGGCTCAACAAAGGGGTGCAACTAGTTTTGAGGTATATAAGAGACTGAACTAGATCGTTTTCGACTTGAAATTGAACTTGTTCGTTTCCTCCATGTTATTATCCTCGTACGTTAAGGTATTCCTCATAGTCGGGGTCTTAAAGGACCTGACTATTTGGGTGATGAAGATTGCTGACTAGATTCGGCACACCATAAAGATGACTAGTTTCGGACGTCAATTCAACTCGAAAAACCCACAATCTTTAATCTTCAAAAAAATCATCTTTGAGCGATTTATACCCAATTTTTTTTCTTACACAACCATAAAGATAAACCTTATAGTTAGCCGAAAAATGCAAACGTGACACTTTCTATCGAGACTGTTTAGCATAAACAAGTGAATTGAAAAATAGTTTTGAAACACTGTTACAAAACAGAATGAGCTATGATGAAAACATATGAAAGTTATTACACATGAAATACACTCTCGATTTCCATTAGCCCAACAAAAGATTTCATTCACCCTAAACAATTTGAAGCCCATGACAAAAATGACACATGTGAAAGTGTGACTAGACCAAACGGACCATAAGGATAAACCCGACCCAAGAGTGTGTAAGTCATTGGCTCTTTATACCAATTGAATAATTCATGAACAACTATGGATTCCGTGGTCTTGGCGGAGTTCAAACCACATGATAGCCATTTTAGTGAGAGAAATTAGTGAGATGGAAGATGAAGTTGATATTAGATGGAAAATGAATGAAAGATACAAATGACTCCAACAATACAAATAGACTCAACCCCTCTATGGAAGCCATAGAGGGGTTAAATATAAGCCCCTACCCTCTAAACTATACATAGTTTGCCCTTATTCCTAGTCCTCGCATATGTTACTATGATAAAACTATGTAATTTGTAATGTCGTCACGTAAAAGTGAATTCCCAATCACGATGCGCACGTGACCAACAACGCTACAAGTACTATTTGTCAGTTGTAGTCAGACCCACACCGCCTGTGCAACGAAATGATAATCACAAAAACTATTTTCGTAAATATTTTAAAGTATATATTAAACTTCAATATTTTTTTATAAAAGTCGTATCATGCCAGAAGCATTTGAAATATTAGACTCGATTTGTTCGCAATTCTACAAATTCTTTTAAGTGATATTTTTTCACCGAACGAAGATGATACTCGCTCTACATATTTAGATAAATAAAATGTGTTTAATAAAAAAATCTATATATATTAAAGTTCAAGGTCGATTTTGTAACATTTAGAATATTTGAGGGTCCGTTTTAAAATTGTTTGCTTATTTTTCTTTTACATCATTAATCGTGAGATTTTCTTTTTTTAATATTTTTACTGTTCACATGAACAGTTTCTTTAATTATATAGTTATAAATATAGGATTATATAAAATAAACGAGGTTTTCAACCCGTGCTCCGCCACGGAGTGTGAGGGACTAACTCTAAAACGGACCGATGACCTTAAAGTTCGTAAATTGTTGATCAATTTTTTTTACGTAAATAGTCCGTGGGTTATTCGTTCTCCGTAAATGCTTTTTCGCAGGACACTCACATAATTATAACATATTGAAACTACATAGGCTTAGCTAACATGTTTCAAAGGGCAAACTCCAATCCATATATACACAAATGTGATGTTACCAGCACCTATGCAATGATTACAATTGCCATGTAGGAGCAAACGAGTCCTGAATGGTTAAAGGTAGCTGATGTAATTCCATCACAAACTATTTACAAACTTTAAAACAATTCAAAACTATTTTTGCTATAAGCTCTTTGTTGATGAAGTCGCGGTATGGGATATGCTTCTCCTTTGAGTCAAAATATGTACCGGAACCCTTTTTCCATACACAATTGATATGTCAGAGTTTGAAATTCTTGTTTTTTTAGAATGTGAAATAGATTAATTTCTAAATGATGTGAATGTACACGCACACTTGCAAGATAAAAAGATGCTGGAAATACGTACCGTTCAAAAATACTACATATTGTGGTGTGATAACCTAGTAGACAGCAAGCAAAAGGGAAATGAGTTTTTATTTAGGGAGCATGATTTAATTTGAAAAAGTGATACTTGAAATTTACTATAGCAAATGGAGGGGCTATCATATTTAAGTGAAAGGTTATTCCAAGTAGATGTTAAGAAAGCAAGCTTATATGAATGCAAACATGCAAAATGAGCAGACTCACCTTTCACTTTTATAGATACTCCTATGAAACTTGTTGCATAGGTTTTATTTGTAATGTAAATGCACCATATCCTCTATGCAAATAAGCATATCCTTAATTCAGTCATCCATGTGATTTCAGTCTTCATCGCCATTTTACAACTGGAAAATGTGAGAAAATTCTGCTAATAAACTTTTAAAAAATTCCATTTTTTGGGATACCTACCACCAAATGAAATCACAGAACCTGCATGATTCACCCTAATTTACGTATTATAGTAAAGGCAATAGTTTTGAGCAGTTTATTAATGGGTTGATTAGTGTTACAATCACTTAACCTGATTTACCACTTAAATAAATAGTTAGCTATATGTGATCATGCGAACATAAAAAATGCAAAATGTAGTGTATAGTTTCAAGGAAATTGTTCTATTGTAGCTGTCAAAGACCAATAACTCAATAACAAACAATTGAAGTATATTGTCCTATATAACTATCAAATATGTTAGTACATAAACATAAAAATAATGGACATAATTCTAGCTGTCAACTTAAGATCATAATGAAAGTGATTATCAGCCCAAATACAGTAATTAGACACATAACTACATACAAATTAAAAGCAGACTCTCATAGACTTTCCCACCAATTGTCATATCCTCGGAGATATAAGACTTTTACACTCACTACACATAATGCACTCGGCGCGAAATGATTGGTTAAACCAATAAACTTCATTTCGATCTCATATATAATCTCAGTCAAATTTTTTTGGTTTTAGACCTTTGGTTTACTATTCGTAACTCATTTTACAATTTGAACTACCCATTAATCGCAACTTCAAAATATAAAATGAAAGAGAGTTGAATAAAAAGAAACGGTTAAGGGTTGTTCGGACACACGTACATTAATTTGGAGATAGATGGATTTATAGCTATAATAATAAGTACATGATCCATTTGTAGCTTTGATCTGTTGTTGGACTTGTGAATGCCACTGCAGCTTGTCTCTTTGTTTAGAGTTTCCCGAGCTGAGTCTGCTTCAGCTGGATTGATAGACAACACACTCGCATGTCAGAACTCAACCCAATTCATGCTTTTGGGTACAACTGAAATTCCACTTATACGCTTTATAAAGTATATAAGATTCAATAACATGGAGATGTTTGTGCTATCCAATAAAGTGTGGCACTAAAACACTTAAAAACAGTGTGTGGAGATGTTGTTTTATGTGGCACTAAAACTCTTCTAACAGCTATGCATATAATTATGTGCGCTTATGTGTTTCATAATGAGCATGTCCCTCTACTTAAAAAAATGCAACTTGAATATGAAATTTGAATGTGGATACAAAGTATTTGACTGTTATGTTAATAACAGGTACTTTTGAATACCCTTTTAATAAAATCAAACTGGCTCGTGAAAAAGGTAAGGCAATTAGGTATGTGACATAGAGTGTTGTAAGACCGATTCATGTAAAGTGAAATGATTTCAAATATAAATACCCCATCAGCCACCAATGACCTAGCTGCTCGGTGTCTTTCCACCAATTCTGATAAAATTTCAACTTTTTTTATTTAGCTTGATTACTCATACGTCTAAAAAGTAGTACCATAAGTCATGGTGTCTAAGAAATATCGTAAGCCACATTTATGCATTGAACTAATCGATCAATATTATTAATGGCACAATTTGTTGTATGTGTCTTGTTGTGTTCCCTTGTGTTGTTTTAAATTAAGTATTTTTTTCTGTTTTTTTTTTTCTTATCCTTTTCTTCGCTGTTCTGATTTTCTGGTGTTAAGTTGATTATGTTGATGTAATGATTTCTTTTTAAATATATGAAATTACCCCTTTTCAAGCCACTCCATAAATGACCTAGCGTGCTCGGTGTTTGTTTTGGTGTGTTGTTTGTGGTTTTCTTCTTTCCCCACCAATTCTGATATTAAAATTTCAACTTTTTTTATTTAGCTTGATTACTCATACTTGTCTAAAATAAAAAGTTAGTACCATAAGTCATGGTTGTCTAAGAATATCGTTTACAATTTTTTCGTTATGCCACATTTATGCATTGAACTAATCGATCAAACTTTGCCTAGCACAAAAACATGCATATCGCAGTTCACAAATTTAAACAACGTAAGCATTTCTAAACACTCATGATTATTTGCAGGTTATTACATGATCATGACTAATAAGCAAACGAATGATTTTAGGTGCATCATTAAAAGACAGCGTGGATGCTCATCTTAAACCAACGCTGCGATCACAGACCTAATTCATTTATAAAATTTGATTTCTAGGTAATATTTTTGAATGAGATATGAAGTGAAACAAAATTTTGCAAGTATAAGACGCAATGAGGTCACAAAAATTAGTTTTAGAGCTTTCGATATACTTTATTTTGAAATTCTAATATCATTAGTGATAAGGAGTCATTTTATACACTTTTTCAGGGTCGTTTAACTCCTAAAATCGTGTGTTTATGCCCAAACTAGGTACTTAATCATTCCTTTTTAGGTATTTCTCATTTGGAAGACATTTGGATGAATTACATGTGACTTGGGCTCATTTGGAGAAGAAACGGACGAGATTACAAACCAATACCAAGACTCTTGAAGATTTGTGCTCACAGAGCCTGGAGACGGCATCACAAGCCATACATGACACCGTCACAACTCAACAAGTGACGGCGTCACATATTTCAAGACGGCGTCAGCCCGCACCGACTCAAACACAGATCTAGAAGATTCATTTTACGACTGCGTCGCGATTAAAACGCGACGCCGTCGAGTCGATTTTCTTATATATACAAACCCGAATTTAGGGTTTTAAGTGTGTAACTTTAGAATAAAAAGAGGGTGTGAACCCTAGTTCGTTTAGCAGCTGTAGGAGACGATTTTAGGGCTTAAAAACCCTATTGTACCTCCTCTAATTCATGTTTTAACCAAGTAAGGGTTACTTAATCATTCAATATGTCTATGTTGTGTGATTTATTGCTCTTGCTTTATTCTTAACATGCCTGGCTAAACCTATTATTGTGTTTATTTATGATTGTATAAAACCTAGAATGTAGATCTTAGCGGTGTTGCTTCTTGTGATGGATGTGCATGTTAGATCTTAGAAAACCAGCTTTTTTCTGCATCGCTGTTGATATGTCTAGGGAAAAACGTGATTGTGTAGAAAGGATACCATCGGGTAACAATCTTCATACTACCTTGCCCCCTAATATGATGATCCATTTATGTATTTTAACATGCACTTAGTAAATCTTAAGAGCAGTGTAATAGTCTTTCATACTACCCTTGCATGTGCGTTGCTCTGCGGCTACTATGTTGCGGTTGGTTCGTGTAATTCGTTCATGCTTTGGAATAATTTACTTAGATCATCACAAGTGTGATCATGGCAACAAATTAGGAGAAGCAATCTAGGAGTATACATGATTAATTAGACACAATCTTTTATTTTATTGTTATCACCATTAGTTTAGATTATTATTTAGTTTTAATAGCTAAAAAAACCAAACCACTCTCTTCCATTTTGATTTTACCTGCTTTCATAAAATACAAAAATACAAAAAGAATTTTCCCTTAACCCTTAGAATTCTGTTAGACCGTGATCAAGCCTTCCCAACTTATTCCTCGAGTGAACGATAAACAACCCCAAGTCTTGCCCATACTACACTACAACGATTAGGTGCATTGCCTAGGGAGTTGTAAAACTTCTCGTGTAGAAGTCATACGACGACCGCACATCACATTGTCATATATGTAACGATATATTGTCAAGTAAACACACGTACACGACAAACACATATATAAACATTAACATTAACATAATATACATATTATAATTTCATCCCATAAATAAATATAAATTAAAAATTTTGATTTATTATTTATTAATTTATATAACATTAATTATTTATTATCATAAAATTGGTTTGGTTCGGTTCAGTTCAGTTCGGTTTTTGGACAAAAACCAAAACCGAACCGAAATTTTTCGGTTTTTGAAAAATTAAAAACCGAACCATCGGTTTCTAGTTTCGGTCGGTTTTTTTGGTTCGATTATTTCGGTTTTCTATTCGGTTTTGGTTTTTTCGGTTTCTTTTGCTCACCCCTAATGGCTGGACATTAATTCATGGCTGGCAACTCTTGAATGTAATACATATTTGGCAACTCTTGAAATAAATTGTTGGCAACTTTATATAGTTGTGATTTCATGAGTTGACTTGGAATGAGTAAAAGTTAAAGTGTATATATGGCAAGTTCAATCAAATGAGTAAAGTCTTACTTTTAAAAATGAATTATGTTCATGTTTGAAAGTATTCAAAATGTATGGAGGACTTTTTGTCATTATCTAACTTGGTTTGTTACAAATAAAAAAACTTATAAATCATTGCCTTAATTGAGATTATGAATTGAGTATAGTAGCACATCTACTTACACTAATGAGCAAACATTTGTGAATTATGTTCCGCAATTCCATTTGTAATCTAAACACACTTTGATGTCAATGGATGCCATATAAACATGTCATTTTAACTAAATCTATCTCCTTATTATTTGTAAACCTTTTTTCCTGTTATAACTATTTTGTATGTTTTATTTAATCATGCTATTGTTTTATAGGCAATTTCATACCAAACTCTTCCAGGTCAGTTATCTACGTACAACTACCAAATGCGTTTGTGAAACCAGTAAAGAAGTTCTAACCCAAGACAGGAGGTTACACTCAAATGTCGTGTACCAAGAAGTTTTCCGGTACGAGTAACGTTTGCACGGCGTAATTTATGATTCATAATGATGTAATGTTTTACTTTCAGTTTCACTATATATTTTTATATGTTGTTTGATACATGTTAAGAATTTTTTCACGTTTGCAATTACATTCTTAGCGGCCGATAATTAACGATATACAATATTGTGGTAAGTGTTTCATGTAATAAATACTTACCACAATATCGCATATCGTCAATTGGTCACCTCCATTTTTTTTTTTATTTTTAAATGTTTCCTTTGTCTTTAGTTGAATTATAGCATTGTTACTGCCGTTTGCAATATATTTTTGATCTTTTCACTCGTTCTATTTGAATGTACAAGAAACACTTACCATAAAAATACTTGTGATGCTTTTTACTATGCGTGAGACGTATGTAGATCGTAATCCCAAGGTGATTATACACTTTTTCGTGAGACGTTAGTGTTACATAATCACAGTTTTTGATTAGATGACTTAATCGGTTTATTGGTGAGACCTTATACTCTAGGCATAGATGGGATGAGACATGCTTACTACTATAGTATTGTAATGAAGTAAGTCCCATATGGTTCTAGGAATTGTACCGGTGGCAATTATGGATTGTCAATTACCTTTTGAGTACACATTTCCACTAGCAGATCAACTAAGGTGGTGGTGGGACGTCAAGTAGGATCTAGTATTTAGAATTATTAATTGTTTATTTGATTAAACATGGGTAGTTAATTTTCTTCAAGAAGTTTTATCGAAAATACTAATTCTTGAACTTTAACTATGTTTTGTAGATGGCATTTACCTGCTCAAAACATAAACCATTCGGTTTTTCAGGTCGATGTTTGAAAGAGAAAAACTTTCTGGAAATAATTTCAATGACTGGTTTCGTCAACTTAAGTTAGTCTTGATACCCGCGACTCCTGCTGTAGATTCCCAGGCACAAGTGTTGTCACAATGGAATGCAGTTTATGATGCATATAATGAGGTTGCTTGTCTAATACTCGGTAGTATGACTCCTGAGCTTCATAGACAGTTTGAAAACTCCTCACCATATGACATGATAAAAGAGCTTAAATCTATGTTTGAAAAACAAGCTGGAGTGGAGAGGTTTGACCTAATCCAAACTTTCCATGCTTGCAAACAAGAGGAGGGTAAACCAGTTGCTGCATACGTTCTACAGATGAAAGGATATGTAGACCAACTGGAACGTCTTGGTTATATGCTACCACAAGATCTTATAGTAGGTCTTATCTTAAATGGCCTTACTAAAGATTTTGCTGGATTTGTAAGAAATTACAATATGCATAACATGGGGAAGACGATTGGTGAACTACATGCTATGCTCATTGAGTATGAAAAGGGTTTACCTAAAAAGGCTGAAACACCACAAGTAATGATGATTAAAAGGGGTAAATTTAGAAGGCCAATAAGAAATCGCTTTAATGATAAGGGGAAGGGTAAAGCTAATGGCAAGAGAAAGGATAAACAAGTTTATATGCCTTAGCCTAAAAACCCTAAGCCTTCTACTAAAGAGCACCCAACTAAGGATGACACATGCCACCACTGCAAGGAGGTGGGTCATTGAAAGGGAACTGTCCTGTCTATCTTGTTGAGTTGTTGAAGAAAAAGAAGCAAGTTGGCTCTGCCAGTTCTTCAGGCATCTTCACAATAGAATTATTTGATTTCCCTAATAAATCCAGGGTGTATGACACTAGTTGTGGTACTCACATTTTTATTACAAAACAGAGATTTAGAGAAGCAAGGAAACTGAAACAAAGAGCACTCTATTTGTACGTGGGCAATGGTGTTTATGCACAACTAGAAGCTATTGAAAGTTATGACTTAGTTTTGTCTAATGGCCTTGTAATTTGTTTAGACAATTGTCATTATGCACCTTCTATAACTAGAGGTGTTGTTTCAGTTCAACGTTTGGTAGAAAATAGATTTGTCTAGTGTTTTATGGATTTTGGAGATTTTTGTTTCTATGACAATGTGTTTTATTTTAACTGTTATTCCAGTAATGGTTTATTTATGAATTCAATAGGCATGATCTTGTAACCAAATGTTAATTTATTTATAATTGTTTTACTAAGAGAGCAACATAATTTGGACTCTACTTATCTGTGGCACTGCCGTCTTGCTCATATAAGTAAGAAACATATTGAAAAGTTGCAACAAGAAGGGCTTTTAAAATCAACAGATGATGAGTTATTTGATCAATGCGCATCTTTTTTATCGGGCAAGATGACAAGGAAATCGTTTCTAAATCTTCCCGAAAAGGGCGACTGATACTTCTTGGGAATAAGTCTACTGATGGTCTGTGGTTTCACTTAGCATGTTGTCAAGACAGGTGCCTTGCTTTTAAAACTTCATTACATTCACAGATGATTATAGTCATATGGTTATGTTTATCTTCTTAAACATAAACATGAGGTCTTTGAAACGTTCAAAGTGTTTAAAAATGAAGTGGAAAATCAACTCGGGAAGATAATCAAAACTCTTCGATCAGATCGAGGTGGAGAATACATAAGCCAAGAGTTTAAAGATTATCTTAAAGCATGTGGAATTATTCAACAGCTTAATCATCCTTACACACCACAACATAATGGGGTATCTGAAAGGAGAAATCATACTTTGTTTGACATGATTCGATCAATGATGAATCTTACAACTCTATCGTTATCCTTTTGGGATTATACTCTAAAGTCTACAACACGCATTCTCAATATGGTTCCAACCAAGAAGGTTGATCAGATTCCATATGAATTATGGTATGGAAAACTTCCTAATCTGTCTTACTTAAAGGTCTGGGGATGTGAGGCGCTTATGAAGCGGGATACGCCTGACAAACTCCAACAAAGATCTGTTAAGTCTATCTTTATAGGATACCCAAAGGATAATATGGTGTTGTATTTTTACTTCCAGCCTGGAAAACCAAAATAGTTGTTGTGTGGTATGCTGAGTTTTTGAGAAAAATCTCATAACTCAAGAAGTCAGTGGGAGGGCCTTGGATCTTGAAGAAGTTCAAGATGAAGATACATCACCTTCTAAAATCACTATCGAAATTCCTATGGAGGTTTAAGGTTTTGAACCACTTCAAGAGGAAGTGATTCCGGTTCGTAGGTCTGAAAGGGGGGGGACCCCCAAAAACCCCACGACCTTCCAGATCGTTATGTCTAAATGTAGAGCGGATGGCATAGTCTAGGGGCATCTTAATGATCCACTAGCTATAAGCTACGATGTTAGATTCTGAATTTAATAAGTGGATTCGTATGCTTTGAATGCGAAATAATACAATACATGATGGCAAATATGTAGGGGTCCTGGTATCGATCTTCCTCTTGGCTGGTAAGAATGTTGGGAGTAAGTGGATTTTTATGAAAAGGAAATGAAAGAATGACATGGATGGCAATGTACACACCTATAAAGCTCATCTTGTAGCAAAGGGTTATACTCAACTCTACGGGGTTGATTATGAAGAAACGTTCTCACCCGTCGCTGACATTAGGGCTATTAGGATTCTCATATCTATAGCGGCGTTCTATGATTATGAGATATGGCAAATGGATGTCAAAACTGCCTTCTTAAATGGTCATCTTGATGAAGACATTTATATGGTACAACCTGAAGGTTTTGTTGATCCTAAACATCCCAGAAAAGTATGCAAGCTTCAAAGATCCATTTATGGTCTTAAGCAAGCATCAAGAAGCTGGAATAAAAGATTTGATGAGGAAATCAAAAGGTTTGGATTTACTCAAAATCTTGATGAGCCATGTGTATATCAAAAGGCTAGTGGGAGTAATGTTACATTCCTCATCTTATATGTCGATGACATAATAATCATGGGAAATCACATTCCAAGTTTACAAAGTGTAAAGGATTATCTTGGAAAGTGTTTCGCTATGAAAGATTTAGGGGAAGCAGCATTTATTCTTGGAATCAAAATCTATAGAGATAGGTCGAAGCGATTGATTGGACTTAGTCAAAGTGCTTACATGGATAAGATCTTGAAGAGATATAGGATGGATAATTCCAAGCGTGGTCACATCCCCATGCAAGAAAGACTTGACTTGAACAAAACACAAGGTGCTTCAACACCTGAAGAGGTGAAGCGTATGCAAAATGTACCTTATGCTTCGGCTGTGGGTTCCATTATGTATGCAGTGAGATGCACTAGACCTGATGTTGCGTTCGCGCAAAATATAACAAGCCGTTTTCAACAGAATCCTGGTGAACCTCACTGGACTGCTGTGAAAACCATTCTTAAGTATTTAAGGAATACTAAAGATATGTTTTTGGTTTATGGTGGAAATCCGGAAGCTGAACTTCGAGTTGAGTGCTATTGCGATGCTGGATTTGAGACTGATAGAGATGATACAAAATCTCAGACAGGATATGTTTTCATTTTGAATGGAGGCGCAGTGGACTGGAAAAGTTCCAAGCAAAGTACTACTGCAATGTCTGCTACAGAAGCTGAATACATAGCTGCTTCAGAAGCTGCGATGAAAGCTGTTTGGATTAGAAAGTTTATTTCAGGGCTTGGTATCATACCAACAATAAACGAACCTATTAAAATGTTTTGAGATTATTCAGCCGCACTACATTTCGCTAACGAATTGGGGGTTCAGAGGGGCGCCAGATACTACCATAGGAGATATCATTATGTTCGCGAGAGTATTGCACTGGGCGAAATAAAACTCCTTAAAGTTCACACAGATAACAATCTGGCTGATTCTTTTACGAAGGCTTTACCAAATGGAAATCTTACTCAACATGCTATGAGCATGGGACTTCGTTTAGCTAGTAGTTTCATGTAGATATGTGTTTAGTATTTAGATAAGGGATGTTTGAACAATTTATTTTATGATAATGATACTTGGTATTTTTGTTATTTTATATCTTAAATTGTGTCTTATATTTGCATGTTTAATCCATGAATAATATTTTCATTATTCTAAATTAATCCGTTGTCGATTAACAATGTGGGAATGTTGTTAAACTAAGACAATTCTGAGTGATTGGTGATGTTGTAGATATTAAGGATGAGTCCACCAAACTCACATGATATTCATAAGATGGATATTGGATTTCCCCAACTAACAAGAATCTTACTTTATGGATCGGCGTCATTAAGTAAATCTTCTAAGTGATTTTATAAAATCCTTAGACTTGAGATGCAAGTAGGTCTTGCATGTGTGGATTATCCTTCTTGATTTGGTTCTGGTTATCCTGAATAAGGTAGCTATTAAGGATTATTTCAGAAGTGATTATGAAGCATGGTGACATGACACTTGTAGTCAATAAAGAATTTGTTCCTTCAAAATGTTACAGAATGATCTGCACTGGGCCTCTAGTAGAATTTAATCAAGATGTGTGTATTTGGGGTCGTACCGAATTCATGTAGAGTGTGTCTCATTGATTTTCGGTAATCTTGATTAGTTAACTATACGAGAAACGAATCGTTAATAATGAATGACCTTGATCCCTCTCCCAGTTTAACACGATATCGGAAACAAAGGGATTGTAAAAACCTAAATCATTTATCCGTGACTTTATGAAACCACACTCGGATATTTCTGGGAGCATTGGCGTGTTGCTAGACGCTTACCAATGTTATTATGTTATTTATACATGTCCAAGTGGGAGCTGTTGAAATATGTCCAAGTATAAATTAATTTATGTCCGGATTATTTATTCGAGCCTACGGGGACTCACGCGTTAATACGTAAAACAATTAAAGAATATATTAAATGTAATATATTTATGTGATAAGCATAACTTATGTTAAATAGTTAAAGTAAATATTTAATGAGATATTAATATGGCATTTAAGGAAAAAGAAAGTAACGATTTTCCTTTTAATTGGTCATAAACCCCTATTAAGAGGGTGAGAGGGTTTTCCTTGCAAGGACAAGGAATTTAGCCTATAAATAGAGGTTAAGGGATTCATTGTTGAGAGACCTTGAAAAACATAATCCCTAAATCTCTCTCCGTCTCTTTTGTTTATTCGATCGACCAAAAACTCAAAAGGGTTTTCGGTTCTTGTGTTGGTTCGATCCAAGGGCAAAAACCACAAGAGTTTCAATCGTTGATTTCTACGAGAACGTGGTGGTTTTATTGCTTATCACTACTAGTACTAGCATACTTAATTGTTTGCTAAAGAACGTATTGTGTGTGTTGAAGTAGATGGATTATACTTTGATCCTAGTGGTTACACGTGGTGTTATACATACGCGTATATTCAAGAAGGTATAACATGTATTGCTAAAAGGTATACATCTCTAATCTTGTTAATTATGAATTATATACGTGTTTACTTTCCGCTGTGTACTCGTGTTTAATGATTAATTAGATTTAAAATCCCAACAAAAGGAAGTATTTCCGAACCTATTTACACGTAACCTGGCCTAATCTGTTAAGAAAGAAAACGCGTTGAATAAAAAAAATCCCGGTTGGTCCCTCACTGGGTACCATGTTAGTCTTTTATTAACGACCATAGTGAAATTCTATGTACGTGTGACTGACTGTGTAATGTTTGACGAGATACAGCCGCAAGTCAATTAGATGGGTGTAAACGTGGCACAAACAAAACGGGTTGCTTTGAAATTTAAGATCCTCGTCATCGCGACTTTTCTGGCTTCCTACAAAATTAGTCTAGCACGCAAACACAAATAAAAACTTAATTAAATACATTACATTAGAATCTGTCTTAAAGAGAAGTGTTTAACATAGCAAGATTTTAATTAGGGACTTAGGGTTCTCACGTCAACGACTCAACATCTATGTAGCACCGAAACGGGAATGTCAAAGGGATACAGGGACGATACGGGAACGAAAAACGGCAAAAATCAAAAATTCAAGATACGGGAACGGCATAGATACGGCAATAAAAAAATATAAAAAAATTAAAAATATATTAAAGAAAATCCACCCTACATATTCCATTGAATCAAAAGCATCTCCACCCACATCCCACATATTCCCACAATGGAGGTTGATCTGTACTTGATGATCCTTGTGTTTCTTGAGAAGCCATAATAGATATTCGATAGAGATGATGAGAGAGTATGTATAATCAGGGGCGGAGCCAGGATAAATTTTGAGAGGGGGCAAAAAAAAAAATTACGATGATTCGACAAGGAAAAACACCTTGTGCAAAGTGCTGCCAAACCGATAACTAAATAGCTAACCATGAATCCATAGTCGACCGTAACGTTAAGATGGTTCCCTAAATTAACTAATCACGAATAATATAATGTCGGGTGATTTAATACTAAATCTTATAATCGTTGCTAATTGCTAAAAAGTATCACAAAATTTTAAAAAAAAAGTTACTATGATATACGTTAAGAAAATATATATCTTTTCATTTTAACTCTTTATAATAGTGATAAGCAACATGTGTTTAAAATATATTGAAAAATAAACTTATCTACAAACAAAAATGACTTCTTATTAAAAAAGTTTGGTAGTCAAATTTTTTCTCTCTCACTCATGTGACATAAAAGTTAACATAATATTGTACTTTTTATTTCTACCTTCTCTCTAACTGTACATCGTCTTTTCCATCGAAAAACCATAGATCTACCATTTCAAGTTTTTTTAATTCAAAATCTGCTTCACCAAATCACCACAGCCGGAGTTATCGAAGACGACGACGTTAGTTTTAGGGGGCAAGATAATGAAAAACGCAAGAAACGGCTTGGAAACGTTTCGGGGGCGTTTCGGGGGCGTATCCGTTCCCACCCCGTTTCCAAACGGAAACGTCAGCCTTGAAGGCGTTTCGGTGCTTCATAGCTCAACATTTAGTGGACAGTTAATGAATTGATCCGTAAAATGTTCCTCTATGATTTTATATATATTAATTGAGCGAACATAACAAAATTTTATGTTCTGTTGGTAAAATGAACAAATATGAACACAAATGTCATTCGTTCATTTATGTTTGTAAATGTCCAATTATACGCATGTTTATGCTTAGAGAAAAAGGTGTAATAACACACACCGTTGCGCCATGCTGGCGTGCACCAAACCACTGCGCGATAACGCATATCATAGGTTTGGCATACGCGATAATGTTGAGCATGTGGTTTTTCTTTTTCTCAATTTTAAATGGGTTTTGTGTTGGATTTATGTTTGTATTGCATTTTAATTGTGTGTGTCTATTTTGTGTGTGTTTGTTGGTGTGGGTAATGTGTGTGACGAAGAAGATGAAGTCTAGAGAGACTTCAAATTTTATTTTCCTATATTTGTTGTTGAGTATTTAAACTTCTAAAAATATCGATTCTAAGACTAAGAGTAATCCGACCAAACCAGGTGAACAAACCAGACTGTCACATCAGCGTCAACTCAGTTTTCTTTCTCTTAGACCAAACAGTAACCAAAACCTCGTAATCCGACCGAACAGGTGACCGAACATTTTTTTAATTAAAATTTCATTAATTATAATAAAACATTACAATAATTAAAATAATACAATAAAAACTAAAACTTAAAATAATACGGAGTATTTATAAGTATAGCCATAATTTGTGCACATTTTTTAAGAATCATGTCCCTTTGCGAAAGAGCTTCTTGAAGTGAGTTGGAAAAAAATTCAGCGTGAGTCAACTCGGCATTTCTTGACTCAGCAGCTTCAAGAGCGATTAAGATGTCTTGCAATTCACTTAAACATCTTTCGAGTTCACTAGTTTTCTCAGCAACCATTTGTTTGCTCAAAAAATTACTCATGTCAAAATCAAGTAAAAGATCCTCTCATAAAAAGTGGTCCCAAAGAAAAATTACCAGATGTTGGCTTCAATTTGTTCAGTCATATAGTAGCCCAAACAAATGAAAAGGTTGGATGGGTTTGGTCGGTCACAATGCTAGGTAATGAAAAGTTTGGTCGGGTCATCTAAAGACCGACCAAATGGTAGGGTGAGAGTACCACTAGTCTAAGTTTGTACTATCAAAGTTGAAATTTTTTGTCTCTAGTCTGTCTTATTAAAAATGCAAATATAATCCAAATTCAGTGCAAGTTTTATTTCTTCATGTGATGTAGCTTAATTTTAATAATGAAAAATCAGTTGCTTTAAAAAAAGAAAAAGAAAATTAATGAGTGGGCCTCAAAAATTGACGTTACGTCATATTATAAAGGTAGTGATTTTTTAATGGTGTAACCGTGTAAGTGATTGTTGTTAAAAATAAGTAACAAGTAAACTTACTAAGTATGTCTACTCCATTTATAATTTGACAAGTGTAAAACATTCATTTATTTCTCATCATATTCATTAATAAATTTTAAATTCCACCAATCATATTTGTAAGTCCATTTTTAGGTTTACCAATTAGGCATACTAATCATTTTTCTAAAACTAATGTGGCAAGACATTGCATCAAAAATTGAGTTTTGGCAAGTGATGACACATATTTATTTTGTTATGTATCCTATATTTTTATAAAAAAACTTGCAATAAAATAGTCGTATCTAGACAAACAAGCACACATATATTTAGAAAAGAAATGTTATAAATTTTTTGAAAATTTTATGCTTGTACTTGTGTGTTAAATCATGTCGGTTAATTTATATTTATTTAACACTTTAATAAACGAACATAAACAAACATAGATTACTTATTTTCTTAATAAACAAACACAAAAATAAAATTTCGTCCGTTTAAGCGTTTTTTTCGTTTATTTGTCCGATAAGCCTACGTACGGGTTTGTCCAATTCGTTGGCGACCCTAGCTTTAATACGCTATGGACTCTTGATTTTAAACATCAATACACAACGTAGTACCGGCAATGTTAAAACACGAAATTAATTTTGAAAATCATAATGTATGAAAGAAAAGTGATTTGAACAACAGATACATTCACATCACCAAGTTCTGTGTCATATGCTCTTAATGTTGGTTAAAACTTTCTTTTTTAGTGGTTTACGAATCACGTCTCAACAGTTGAATGATTAAAAGCTGTAAATATTTCTTAAAAACTTTACAAAAGATAAATCGCGTAAAAAATGGGGATATTTACTTGAGAAATTTACAGAAACAACCAAATTGAAATTCAAGTTTGTTGTATTGACCCTGACACAAGAGGTTTACCAAAACAACATGTTGATCGCGTGATTTGGGCAGTGGAAAACTCGAACAACACGTGTCAACTTTTTAGGCATTTGACGAAAAAAAAATTTAAAGTTGATCGCGCAATTAAGGGGGTGGAGAACATTTTTTTATAATTTTTTTTTTCTTGTGTCAGTCATCACTTAAAGTTTATGGTTGAGAACTTTTTTTTTGTTTTTTTTATAATTTTTTTTTCTTCATTTTTAAGTGATGGTTGAGAACTTTTTTTTTCTTGGTGTCAGTCATTATTTTATAATTTTTTTTTTCTAGGTGTCAGTCATCACTTAAAGTTTATGGTTGAGAACTTTTTTTTTTGTTTTTTTTATAATTTTTTTTTCTTCATTTTTGTTGGAATTTTTTTGCAATATACCGATATCGGCAATGTTTGAGAACGTTTTACGCAATTTTAAAACGCAATAACTAATTTTTTTAAAATCAGCGAAATTCATTAATAGCATTACAACACGAGATTACATTGCCAACCTTATTTAGAGGATTTAAAAAACTTTAAAACAACAACAAACAACTACAAAGATGGTTAGCAAAATGGTGTTAAGTAGCCATCATTTTACATGTCTCTGTAGTTCGTCATCAATTGTCTTTTCTCTTCCATACTCCTTAGCAACTCATCTCTAACACTTTTCAAGTATACACACTTCTTCATGTCCGCCCCTGTCATGCATCCAAGGGCGTACTTACCATAGTCAATTAGTGGGTGATCGTGCAAAACCATTAGATTGTTAATTTCCACCCTACGATCCGTAAACCTATCAGCAAAACGATGCATCAAGGATAAAATTTGTTCCTCCAAAATAGCTTCTTCATCAAGTGCTTCTTGTAGTTTCATAAGGACATTTAACCTAACATTTTCTAGGTTAGAAGCCATGGTAGAAAAATAAGAAGATAGAATTAATAATTTATGTGAATGAAAAATTAGTTTGAGTATAAGAGTCCTCAAGTTATGTCTTTATATATAAGCCATAATTGAATGACATTTTCAGTGAATTGTCAATCAATTCTAGAAAAAGTTAAAGACTTGTTAGATATTGTGCATAAATCGCGTGGTATTTTTAGTGATAAAAAATAATGTCGTTGAGTTGTCTTATCAGTTCCCGTACAATAATATAATTGCTGCGAACTGTCATTCAATATATGAAAAAGCTTATGATTTGTCAATTCTTGTCATAAATCGCGCGAATTTTTTAGCTATAAACAACAATGTCATTGATTTGTCTTATCACTTTGATTAAAATAACATTTTTCAGGAATCATTTAATGATATCTTGAAATTTTTTAGTGATAAATAAGGTTGTCATTAAATAGTCTTATCTGATTTAGTAAAAAGCAAATGATATTTGAATTTCCTTTTTAGCATTGTAAGCATTTTTTTACACTCTAAACTTCTTAGTATTGTTGTCTTTGATGAACTATTCAAATAAATCGTACAAACAAGAATCTTGATTCATATATTATTGAATACATACATGTAGAAAAAATCACACCTAATCTAGTACATTAGCAACCTTATTATTCTGACTTAAGACAAACAACAACAAACAAGAACACAATGGGTTGCTACAAACAAGAACACAACTGGTTGGCTAGGTGTTGTTAAACAACATGATTCGACAATCTATATTGCCCTGTAATTGTTAATGAAAGTTTTGCTTTTCAGCAATGCTTCTCAACAATTCTTGTCTTGCTCTTATTAAGTTGTTTGATTATCGTATATCCCATCATGGGTCATTAGTAAGCTGTAATCCTTATATATTAAGGCTCATATGTTAGGCATATTCTGACAACATTGTAACTGTATCTCCACGGATACCATTTGTTTCATGAATAACGAGTTACGTTGCCCACATTGTATTGCTAGTGTGGCTCAGGCTCAAGTCTCCCTTTGCAAGGTTTGAAACAATTGTTTAACGTGCATCACTTGCAGAACAAGCCATATGACCTATTGTTAGTAGTAAGAAAAAGGAAGTTTCTAGTGTGTGTGTGTGTGTGTGTGTGATTTGATTGAGAAATGTAAAGCGAGTAAATATAGAGGAAATAGTTTTGGCCTAGTAATCAAATCAATGAGCTTGATATGAATGGATGTACTGTCAGATGTTGTCCAAAGATATCGTACATTTAAAAAAGATCATAGACAATTTAATGGACTAGTCTTTATCAACTGTAATACTTAATTATTGAATACATAAAAAAATAAAAACATAATGTCTACATTGAAAAGACATTGGTAATAGATATTGAGTTACATAAACATTAGTACATATGTTTATTTAAATGTTGATGTTGAACTGCTTTGGTTGCCTCAATTTTCTTTTTTCGATTTGCATTTGATGTAGATAGCTGAGTGATTGAAATGATTTATCCATAGAGCCTTTGTTTGATTTCAGCATCGTGCTAAGATCTATCTTTGGACATGATAACTTGGTTTCCTCGTCTTCGAATTGTTCTTGTTCCGCCCATTCAACCATTTGATTGAAAGTGTAATCATTTTGTGTTACCTCCCTTTTATTGTCTTCACTGTCACTTGTGTAGTTGGTTATGACATGTTTCATCATTTCTGCCAAGCTAGCATTTGGGAAAATATATTTGGCAATAAAAAAATCGACACCTAGGTGGTCAATGTAAAATTTGCGAAATTTGTAATACGCTGAAGATATATCAAACATGACATGCATATCATAGTTGTTTCTAAGTTTGATGGTTATTGAAAATCCATTATTTGGTATTTTATAATAAAAAACATGGATGTTAGTACCCAAAATATTAGACAAATATTGTTTCAGCTCTTCTAGTTTTATTCTTGGAATGTTGAATATTCGTGTTCCACCGTTGATGTACGTTGTGTCTTTTGTGTTATCGAGGACCAACTGACCATTATTGTTGAATTGTTTTGCGTATATGGTGTGGTAGGTATTGTTTTATTAATAAATCCTAGATCACCAAGAAGTTCATAGTAATCGAACTTTTTGTTTTTTTGTTTTCGCATTGATGTATGATAAGTGAGTGATTCTTTTAGTTTTGTTTTCGTGTCTTCTGAAATTATACCTGCAAATGCTTCCTCCAATGACCCATCGTTTGGAATCAGCACCGTGCTTAGATCTATTTGATGATGAGAAACGAAAAGTTGGATCTTACCAGCAACTTTTGCAATGTCGTACATAACATTTGTATCATAATCATTCTTAATTTGTTTCAAACCTGACAATGTGTTGTTTGGTGGCAACGTGTAATACACAGTAGTGAACCGTCTTGATATTTTTCTTGTAAGATGGCTAATCACCCCCCCCATTTCTGAAAATCTTTTGGTAGAAGGTTTATATTGAGTATTGAACCATTTTGATAGGTTAGCGGGTTAAGTTTAAAATCGCCGTTGTGATGTACCGCGAACTCGAAAGTAGTATTGTTAGACGTCGACATTTTTTGAAAGAAAAAAATTTTGAATTGAAATTTTATTTGTCAATCTTTTTGGTTGTATACATGTATATATATACTATTTTTTAGTGCAAAGTTGATACGTCATGTTGTTGTCAGAAATGATATGTCTTTTCGTTGTCTGAATAAAGCATTTTTATTTTGATTGTCACTTCAATGTTTATTGTTACAGCCTACTTCAAGAAAATTTGATGAAAAAAGTAAATTAGAATACAACAACATACAAATTGTTACAAACCAAATTAGTTAAACCAACTATTTGAAGCATGATTGTTTAGATCATCTAGATGCTGAGATGCTTGGTTTTAAGATTCGTATTGATCATACATTTTTACTGATTGTGTATGATTTCCATCATATGGCTGAGATGTGTTATTTTCATATTGATCGTATGGCTGCCATGGGTATGTGTTTTGACCATGTGGATGTGATGAGTATTGGAAAGTGTTGTCATATTGTTGGTGTGGGTTGTGGAATGATGGTTGTTCATATCTTGGAATTTGTTGTTCATGTTGTGTTCGTATGTTTATAGGTGGGTCAAAGATAAATGGTTTATTGCAATTATCACGTCTGTGTCCTGCTTGTTTTCATCTCGTACAATGTATAACTCTAGGCTCTTCACGTTGTGATTTTATTCAGGTTTGTATTTTTTGGATGACCCGTTTGTGGGTTGTCCATCCTAGGAGGTATAGCTTTCCAAATATGTTGGGGAAATTCTCATCCTTGAACATTCCCAATAAAATGGATTGGTTCAGCGTAAGTGCCTTGATATTTTGGTTTTTGAAACCAATCTGATACAAACTGGAGACAATCAGTCAAACCCAAATACTTTGTAACAGCTATAACGTGACCACATGGTAACCCGGAAAGCTAACATTTACGACATTGACATGTGCCTGTATGAAAGTCGACTTGACGATTATATCGCCCGTCATAAACTTGGTATTGATGATCACTAACACCACAAACAACCCATTTTGCGCTTTTCATCATTTTTTTTCTCACTTTGTTTGCCGCCCAATCAGTAATTTCATACGTCATATTTTCTACATTTAAACATAAAATAAATGAATATAGTAGCTAATATTCGAGGCAAAAATGATGCAATGATTTATGTTTTAAAAAGTAAATACCTGCGAGTTTGCGACGTTTATAGTACCACTCTTGCACCATTGCACGATATGTCTCTGCTAACTTTAACACCGGTAGCTTCCTATACACTACAGTACAGATATATATAGAACGACCAAAAAGTCATTTAAAAACGATACATTGGATTTAACAAAGTAATTGTTACATAAGCCCGAAGCTTAACTTGTTCACTTGATCAAAATACAAAGATTTTCCGCCCATAACAGATAACAAAATGAAATGCGACAAAATCTTTAATGCATGACATCCAAATCAAAACCACCAATGTATCCCTTGTACCTCTTGCTTACTGATCCCCTGAAAAACATTGCTTTAAAACGTCAACAATAATGTTGGTGAATTCATAGGTTTGATAAATCATATATTGTAGGACCACAAGATCTCCCAAGTGTATGATAATGCAACAGATGCAGACATCATATAAATGTAATTACGTTGCTCTAAGCTCATGACACTGATGCTTGACGTGTATGGATGCCAAATTAATGGCCTACTTTGCCCGTGGTGATGTTCTAACCCGCAACATCCTATATTCGACATGGTATACGTTCGTTTCCCTAGTGATAGCTAATCACCCGAACGGGGTTGTCAAACCCAATAGATCTATTTATAACATTCGCGCTCGTAATTAACAGTTCATGATAATGGGCTCAGATTGGGTTATCGCTACTTAGGCAACATGTAATCATAATGTGAAACTTAACCACTTGTGTCCAGTTGTAAAACATTGCATGTTTTTCACCCCAAAAACTTTGTAAAACAAAAGTATGTAAAACGTGGGGCTATGAACTCACCTTGAGTTCTGATAATCCAAATATCGCAGATAATGCGTCACGTAAAAGATCGAATGCAACCTAAATTATCATAGGTCGTATAAGTACCGAGTACTTTAATTGATAACATTGAATATAATCCTATAGTTGTTACATCGTACTATCGTTCGGGCTATCATAATTAAAGAGGTCATGACATGACGTACGAGGAGTTAGGACACTTTAAATCGTAAATCCAACAACTCGTCGATACGCCATCCGAAGAGGCCTCATTATGAAACTCCCTAGTAATATAGTACTTTGATAACCACATAATATTCTATATAGCTCAATCACCAACTAATGGTTTTGGTAAAATTGTGTTTAATAAGTTAAAACGTTTATAATTACCGTTTTAGTAAAACTGGCGTAACTTTCGCGTTTTAAGCCCGATTCTCGCGTTTCTTATGCCCATCTTTTCGTATTAAGACGAGTTATCATAATTTGACATTTTCCGTATTTTGACCCTCTGGTGAACAGTAACTTTTACTGTTCACATCAGACGTGAGCTTTATTAAATTCGTATTTGTCGTCGTAAAACCCGTAAAAGCCGTATTTTATTCGTTATAGCTCCGTTTTTAGTGATTCTTTCGAGGACGTTCTCGTAATTGAAAGTTCTATATATTTATGAGGTTTACAAAAATATAACTTTCTGTCATGAATAGTAACTTTTATAAAAATAGTTTTATAAAAGTATTAATTGTCGTAAACTCGCGAAATTCATAACTCGTTCGTTATTAATTGAAAAATTGCGATTCTTATCATTTTGGAATCCTAAAAATGTGTATTATTTATTAAAAATATCAACACTTGCTGTTTATAATTTTTATAAAAATGTTTTTATAAAAATTTATTTACGACTTCGTTTATTAACGTATAACTCGTTTTTAACGTAACTTTTTCGTTATTAATCCGTTTAACAAGTTTCTTACCTTTTCGGAATCGTCGTGAAATGTATTATCTTATAAAAACATATTATAAGTATACTTATACACGAATTTGGGCAGAATGTTGGCATGTCCTTCATGAGTCCAAAATTAAGTCTTGTTTCCTTGTTTTCACCTTATGACTTTTACCACTAATCTTATATTTTATATTTATCATATATATTACATGTATATTATGTCCATAGTCCTTTTATTGTCCCTTTGTCCAACTTACCAAATTCTTAATAATACTATATAAGTCATAACTTTATATAATAAATCATTTTACCATAAGTTCATATATAGCCATTTTTCTTATAACCCATAAGTGTACATGTTTTCTTATCATGATATAACCTCATTTTAATGATCTTATAACCTCAATATAAGTCCATAATTAACCTTAACTTGTCTTATGTATTTCTTTAACTTGAAACATATTATGAAACCATAAAAACCCTAATTAACCCATAATCATTTTTACACCAAAATAACTTGATACAATATTTTCTCATCCTTTTTAGTATGATATAAGTAATAACACCACATGTATATAAGTATACAAAATGACCATTACAAGTGAAAACTTCATTTTCATGAATAAAAACTTAAATGGTGATTCAACTAAAATAGATATAACATATGCATATCAATGAAAATTTACAAGAATATAAAGAGTTCTAGTAGACCTTAGGATGTGTGAAGATGATGATAAACAAATGCTAAACCCTTGTTTAGCCCTAGAATCCAAGCTTGCACTTAAGAAAACCCTTGTTTTCTTAATAAAAACCCTAGCTTCCTTTTCTTGATTATTACTTGTAAATGGTGATTCAATGGTTGGAAACACCTTAGAATGTCTTATAATGGATGTGTATAGAAGGGTATAGGTTGAATAAAATTTGGTATGGATTTGTTTGGGTGCCCTAGTTGAGCCGTGGGGTAGTAAAGAGCCAAGGGAAGAGATTTTTCAATTTTTGGTTAAGTGTTTTGATTCTATGTGTTAACTTAGCTAGTTACTTGCACTTATATGATATTCCATGGTCAATAGTCAAGTAAAACATTCAAAGGAACATAAGGAGGGTTTCAAGGGTTCAAGTGTTCATGTCTTTGGTCAAACCAACATGGAATGGCTAAGCATTAATGTAAATGAGGTACTAAGGCCACTTGTATGAAAAAATTATTTTCCTAACTTATACATTGCATGTATGCCGTGTGATTTGGGGGGGGGGAATACCTTCTAGATGACTTTTTGCTAGTTAACAATATATATGATGTCATATTTAAAAGTTACAACTTATAACTTTTATTTAAGAGTTGCCAACTTGCATGAATTTGTGCATTGATATATTTTCTAGTGTACAAAGTGTAAATAACATTTACTTGCCTAAAGTTTAATAAACTTTTAGGTATTGGGTACAATCGTGGGTATTTGTGGAAACGTTAATAAATTAACGTGCTTCCGGTTACGCTTAAACGTACATTTATCGATAAACGTATTTAACTTACGTAACCAATAAAATAAATGAACGACGACCATAATTATCATTTAAATAATTATATAACACATAATTGATGTAAACGTTTGATGGTTTAATGCTCGTTTACATTAAACGCTAATATTTGGCGTACGCGATTTAACCTATCGTTGTGATTTAAAGTAAACACGTACATTACAAAAGGTACATTGCGGATTTATCGACGTCATCAATGACTTGAAAACACAGGGTGTTATAGACTTCCCCTGTTAAACGAGCCTTGTCCTCAAGGCTCATGATGCAGGCCTTGAACGACGGGAGTGTGTCTTGGTGAAGAGGTGTGGAATATTTCTTCTTGAATGTCTTCACGCTCCCCACATGAACTCTAGGACCACTCTTGGAGTTCCCATCGATACATTGACTAATGGGATCCGACTTCGCATCAAACCGTTTAACATTCACGGCCCACTATTTCTAATGGTTCCTTAACAAAATGAGCTTGTCAACAAGATGAATCCATCCAACGAACAGGGAACCGGCTAATGTTCTATACGGCTGGCACTTTTTCAGATTAGATACATGAAACGTATTATGAACTCTGCTCAACTCTTCTGGAAGTTCAAGCTTGTAAGCAACTTCTCCAACCCTTTCTATCACCTTAAAAGGTCCAACATACCTAGGGTTTAACTTCCCCCGTTTGCCAAAACGTACGACCCCTTCCAAGAAAGGCAACTTTAGCATAACTTTATCCCCGACTTGGAATTCATTAGTTTACGCTTCAAGTCAGCGTAACTCTTCTGTCGATCACGAGCAACTTGCATCCTTTGCTTGATCTGGATGATTTGTCTCAGTGGTCCTTTTGAATTAGTTTTTGACGCGAGTATTGAGCTTCTCCGACTTCAGTCCACAAATAGGTAACGACCACTTTCACCGATAAAAGTGCTTCGAATGTGCGGCCTTGATGCTAGCGTGATAGCTTTGTTATTAATGAAGAACTCGACTAATGGCAATGTTAACCCAACTCTTTCCAAAGTCGATTTTCACAAGCACGCTAGCATATCCGTGGATAGTTAGAATGGACCTCTCGCTCTCCTGTCTGTTTAGTGATGGTACGCAGTACTCCATATCTAAAACTAGAACCACAAAGCCTTCTAAAGTGACCTCCAGAAATTTGATGCGAATCTAACGTCACGATCGCAAATGATTAAGACGGGTATATCATGCTCGTGACCACCTCCTTAGGTAACAATCTTGCGAAGTTTACCAAAGATCAGTCTTTCTAATTGGTGAAAAATGCAGACTTAGTGAGCCGTATCAACGATCACCCAAATTGTGTCATAGCTTGAGACGACCTAGTAAGCTTCGGTGACAAAATCCCATAGTGATGTTTGTCCCACTTCCATTCGGGTATCTTGGGTTGACTATCAATCCTGATAGGCTTTGATGTTCGGCCTTGACCTTAGCACAGGTCAAACACTTGCTAACAAAAGCGGCTATGTCGGCGTACAATTGGCCACACCATATAGCTTCTTCATAGCTTTGTACATTTTGTCGGAACCCGTAAGGATAGAGTTATTTGATTTTGGGATTCGTGCATGATAAGTCCGCAAATCGCCAGAACAAGGTAACCAGCTCCCTGCCATTGAGTGCACACAAAGGGTTCCATCCCACGTGGTTCCAACTTTTTGTTCTCATAATTGCCATTCTGAAATTTAGCGTTTTCAATCAACATTCCCCCAACGTCTTCACTCTTAATGTTCTCTGGTTTTCGCGCTTCAGTCTGAGCATTTAAGATCTGTTTGGGAAGATCCAAGCTAATAGTCATGACTAAGGCTCGAACTCTTAACGGTGGTTCTCGTTCTTTCCTGCTCAAAGCATCAGCAACGACATTTGCTTTCCCCGGGTGATAACGAATATCGCAATCGTAATCACTTAGCAACTCTAACCATCGGCGTTGCCTCATGTTCAACTCTTTTTGATCTAAAATGTGTTGCAAACTCTTGTGATCAGTGAACACTGTACACTTGGTTCCGTATAGATAGTGCCTCCAAATCTTGAGAGCGAACACTACTGCTCCAAGTTCCAAATCATGCGTTGTATAGTTCTTCTCATGAATTTTTAACTGGCGTGATGCATAATTAAATCACCTTTTCCTTTGTAACATCAACACAGCGCCTAAACCTTTCTTTAAGCATCACAGAAATCATGAAATCTTTGCTTCAAATCAGGTAATGCAAGGATGGTGCAACCGCAATAAATTTGCATCAAACAGTTGAAAAGCTGCTTCTTGTTTATCGCCCCACTCAAACTTGACCTTCTTTTGAGTGAGCTTGGTCATTGGTTTAGCGATCTTAGAAAACACTTCAATGAATCTCCCGTAATACCTAGCAAGACCTAAAATTGAACGAATCTCCGTGGAGGACTTAGAGATTCCAATCTTTAATGGTATTCAATCTTGAACTGGATCCACCTGAATTCCTTCACTATCGATTACTTACCGAGGAACGTACTTTGTGGAAAGACCAAAATTCCACATTTGGAAAACTTGGCATACAACTCCTCCTTCATAAGTAATTCTAGAGATTTGCTTAGGTTGTTCTTCATTTCTTCCCTTGTTCTTCGAATATATCAGAATATCGTCAATAAAAACAATCACGAATTTATCAGATATGGTTTACACACCCGATTCATAAGGTCTATGAATACGGCTGGTGCGTTTGTCCAACCAAATGGCATAACTTGAAATTCGTAATGGCCATAACGAGTTTTGAAGGCAGTCTTCAGAAGTCTTCTCTTGAACCCTCAATATGGTGATAACCTACCTTAGGTCATTTTGAGTAACGCTCGACCGCTTGAGCTGATCAAATAAATCATCAATTCTTGGGAGCGGATAACGGTTCTTCACCGTTAGTTTATTCAATTCCCGGTAATCAATGCACATCCGGAATGATCCATCCTTCTTTTTGACAAACAAGACCGGAGCTCCCCATGGCGAGGAACTAGGTCTTATAAAGCCTTTGTCAGATAGCTCTTTCAGTTGCTCCGATAACTCTTTCATTTCGGAAGGCGCCAATCGATAAGGTGCCCGTGCTACAGGTGCACACCTAGTACCAAATCAATTTGAAACTCCCACTTGTCGAGTCGAGGAAACCCTAAGTCTTCAGGAAATACTTCAAGAAAGTCTTGAACTATTGGTACGTCCTCAAGTCGCTTCTTCTTCGACTTGTCTTCAACCTCTTTTGCAGTAACATGTGCCAGAAAGATAGAAACCTTTTTCCATTACTTCTGCGTTTTAAGTGTAGCAGCGAAAGCAGTTAAATCGTGTCACATTTCTCCTGGGTACTTCCATCACCAATGTATGATTAAGGTTTTATTTTCCAGGGAATGCGTCAATCATTCTCGCACACATAATGGCCTCTTGTATTTCCGCCAACCAATCCATACCGATTATAGCATCGCGAAACTACCAAGTTTCTATAGGCATTAAGTTTTTACGTTTGAATTGGTGGTTTAGAAGTTTAATGGCAACCCTTAAGTATATGTGGTATAACCCAATTAACTCCCATCACTAGTTCGAACATCATAATAGTGATCTAGGGTAGATGGCGTGATGTCAATTTGGGAGCTAAATGCAGTAGACACAAAACTTCGATCGGACCCCTTATCAAACAAGATATAAGCATAGCGGTTGTTTAGAAGAAACGTACCCGCAACGACGTTGTCTGGATTTGCCCTCGCATTTCCAACCACATACACCTTCGCTGGAGCCCTGTCATTCCCAGCTTGATTACCACGGTTGCCTTTGTTGTTCTTCATCATGGACATTCCTTTTTGAAGAGTCCCTGACTTCCGCACTCAAGAAAAAGTAGGTATCTGACCCAAATCCGGCCTCTGGTTGTTACATGTTTTTGTTGGCATTTCCCATACCCCTACAGTCACGGGCGATGGTACCCATATTTGTTGCATTTACAGCACTTTGGAGCACACGGACCTTCATGGTGGTAATTGCATTTTTGAGCATAGGGGTCTAGATCCCCATATGTTTCTTATCACCCAATCCAGCAGTGTATGCCCTGCCGGTGTTTTGCCTCTTATTTTGTTGTTTTTGTTGATTCTGATTGTTTCGGGAAGTGTTTTCAAACTTCCTCTTGTTTTTAGCTTTGCCTTTTTCCGCATGGTACTAACTCTGTTGTCCCATCAGTCAGTGTCCACTTAATACATCTTGCATGATTTTTTGGCCTTGATAGCTACAATGCCTTCCATGGATCAATGCCGGGCAATCCACCGACATACCTTTCAATTTTGTCTGACTCCTCAGGGAACATCCTAACACACAGAAGTGCTAGTTCTTGAAAATGTTGGTTGTACTTGACCACATCAGTACCTATCACTTTCAAGTTCCACAATTCAGCCTCAAGCTTCTCTCATTTCATTACGTACGTGGACAATACTTGTCAGTCATCTTCTTCTTCAGATCGACCCAAGGTCATTGAATATATGCAACATCATGAGTAACATTCCATAACATGGGAATTCACCATGTTAGGAGCACCTGCTAAAAGAGTACAAGTAGAAAATTTGATCTGGTTTTCCACCGAGCAGTTGCTCTTCGGAAGATATCTCCCATTACATTCAAACCATTGGGTTAACTCAACCACTCCCTCAGTGCCCTTGAAATACAGAGGTTTGCACTTCATGAAATCCTGGTAAGTGCACTCTCTAGCAACGCGTTCAGATCCCCTGACACCCGTTCCCGAAGTATGGCTGTCAACGCCATTCCTGGTTGCGTCACGTGCGGCCAAAGCGGCACTGACACCTTGGTCAATCATAGCTTGGGAGTTGGGAACATTAGTGCCGTAGTGGTTGTGGCTGCTGATGGGGCTGGTGTTATTGTGACCTGTGTTTTGACCTTGTGGCTCGTTTTGGGGCCATTTTCTTCAATCACAAGAAAATACAATATCCGTTAGATTTCATAAAATCATAACCATGACATGACATATCCATGATAAATAAAGTGAGATCGCATCACACAGTGAAATGTACAACTGAATTGTAATTAACAATGATAAAACCAAATCGACATTCATTCATCACAAATCGATGAGCATAATACCACCATCCATATATAACAGGAAAACAATAACATGACTGGTGTCTGATACAAGAATTATCATATGTTTTAGGTTTACAACAAAAAAAACATAATAACCCAAAGCCTTACTAGCCGGGATTCAACCCGTACAATACATATAATGGCTAAATACAAAACGACTAGCCATAACAAAGTCATAATCTAAGTACTGCTCAGCCCGTCCTCTAAGCTGCTGGCATGTGCAGGACCCCCACGGGTCCCTGCTGTCCTGTAAATACAGCAACCTGCCCCTGTTATGCCATCAAGTCCTGTAAAGCTGTCAACCTGCCCCTGCAGTGTGGTTGACCAGTTCCCTGAAGATGGAATCATCTCTCTCTGTAGTGTCTGCATAACAGTCAATGTCTGAATAATCTGCTGCTGTCAAGTACGATCAGCAGCTCTCAACTCTCTTATCTCCTCACCCCTCCCGCGGTCTGTCTCTAGCAAATCTAAAATCACTCTCCGTCTACTACGATCCGCTGACTGTAACTCTGTGATCTCTGACATCTGTGTATGAACTGTGGTGCATAGTGACATAACCTCTGCACGAGCAAGATCACTCGCATCCATAGATCATCCCTAAGCCTCTCTAGACATCCTAGCCTCAGTCTCCATCAAAAGACGTGTATGTGCATGTCCACGTCTGTCTCTAAACAGCAGATTAACCCGACTAGCCAATAACTGTCTCTGGCTCTGCTTGTCGTCTAACATCGTGTAGATCTCATTTGTGTCTCGCCTAACCATAGACTCAAAATCTCTTACGTGTGCACCCAACTTTGTGTCGGTACTAACTGGAGCTCCATGTAGGGTCTCAACAATCTCATCCCATGAATCCGTGATCCCATATCCAACATATCTCTCTGGGTCACGCCTGATCTCCCTGTCCATAGTGGCAATAAAGCTGTAATCTGCCCTAAGACCTCCAGCTGGTCTAGCAGCAGCAGCGGCGGAGCTCTCTCCTACCTCGTATCCGGGACCAAGAGCTATACCTAACCTCTTCCGAGGTGGTAGGTTAACCTCAGGTCTATCCTCTCTATGACTGGCAGAGGGTAACAACAATGGTGGTAATGAAGTAGGGGCTGATGTGGGCATGGGTGGTGGTGCATCTGAGTCTGTAGTCCTTTCAGCAACTCTAATGCCTTAGTCAACTGGACCTGCCTCTGGTAGTCTGCCTGTAGCATCTATAAAGTCACAACTAGACTCTTACGGTCAGCTGCCAGCAACTGTGAAATCACTGCCTGCTGACCCCTTACTACAGAACGTAATGCCATAATCTCTAAAGGTGTCATATAGCTAACCTCTATGGAGCGTCCCCATGCCTCTCGGGAAACCAGAGCCTCCTGATCTAGTAGTCGTGCAGTCTCATAGTGGTACTGACTATCATTAACTAATATCCCAACACTCTGATATATCTGGGTCTGCCTGTCCTGAGTATCCTCTATCACAGCATAGATATCCTGTGTGTCCTGCTCCTGGACTGTAGTAAGCTCAGTCACCCTAGTATTGATCCCTCCAAGGGTCATCGGTGCTACCTCCTCAACAGCCTCTCTCGGGTCTATCCAAATATCTCTAATCCCATAGTCGACCTCCTCGGCTCTCCGTCGTCTGATCTCGGTATCCATAGTACCGACAAACCCATAGTTTGCCCTACGACCTCTAATCGGTCTAGTGGTAGCTGCAGCTGAACTCTCTCCAATCTCGTACCTAGGACCAAGGTCAATACCCAACCTCTTCCGAGGTAGTAGTGTAATCTCGGGCCTGTCTGTCCTGTGGTTAGAAGATAGTAACTGCAAAAGTGGTGATGAAGTAGGTAGTGGTAATGGATGAGAGTCGTGGTGTCTTGCTCTCGATCGGATTAGAGCACCCCGATAGCCCAACAGAACAAATAGGACTAGCAGGTGGTGCTACTGGAAATGGGGGAGATGGTATATGTGGTAAAGGAGATGATAGTGGAGTAAGTGGTGATGGTGGTGGGGTGGTTAAGGCAAGAAGTCTCTCGACCTCATTCCCTAGGAGAAGTGATAGGATTGGCCTCATCCCATAAGATACCTGGCGGTCAACGGTGGTACAGGTTGGACAGAGTCGGCCAGAGCTGGGTGCACCTCCTCCTCCTCACATCCTCATTCCTCGTCCTCATCATCCATTCAAAAAACATCATCATCATCATCCCATCAGCAGAGTAATCCAGCTAGATTGTAACACACCGCCAAATTGGGTCGCAGCGGAATATAGGGTCCCGGGCCCGTTTACCTCTCAGATCAAATATACGCAAGATGTATATAGAACGACCAAAAAGTCCGTTTAATAAACTGATACATTAGATTTATAACAAAGTAATTTGTTTTACATAGCCGAAGCTTCACATTGTCCACTTGTTCTAAGTACAAAGATTCTAGCCCAAACAGTTATACAAAATGTACTTGCGACAAAATCTTTAAGCAAGATATCCCAATCAAAACCACACAATGTATCCCCTTGTACCTCTGCTTACTGATCCCCCTGAAAAACATTGCTTTAAAACTTCAACAAAATGTTGGTGAATTCATAGGTTTGATAAATCAATATTGTACGACCACAGATTTCCCAAGTTAAAAGATTAATGCCAACAGATGCTTACATCATATAAAGTAATTACGTTTGCTCTAAAGCTCATGACACTGAAGCTGACGTGTAGAATACCCCAAATTAATGTCCAACTATTGCCCATGATGAATGTCTAACCCGCAACATCCTATATTCAGACATGGTATACGTTCGGTTGTCCCAGTGATAGCTAATCACTCCGAACGGGCTTGGCAAACCCAATAGAACTATTAATAACATTCGCGCTCATAATCCCCGCAAATTTGACAGTATCCATGATAATGGGCTCAGATATGGATATCGCTACTTGGCACACGTAAATCATAACATGAAACTTAACCCTTGTTCCCGATTGTAAAGCATTGCCATGTTTTTTCACCCCAAATAACTTTATAAAAACAAAACAGTGAAAGAGGGGCTATGAACTCACCTGAGTGAGTTAATGCCAAGTATAAATACAAATAATGCGTCACGCGAATACGAACCAATGCAACCAAATTAATTGTAAGGTCGTATAAGTACAAAATTACATTGAGACGTCCGACATGCATAAGTCCAATATTAGCTAATCACCATCTAAATGTTAAAGTGAAAACCATGTTTATAAAAGTAAAACTTTATAAACATACTTTTAGTAAAATCGTCATAACTTATACGTTTCTAATCCGTTTCTTTGCGTTTCTTAAAGCCCCACATTCGTATTTAAGAAAAGACGGGTTTATTGATATTTGTCCATACTTATAATTTTGTCCCCTGATGAACATAACATTACTGTTCACGACACAGACATGAGTTTTTTATTTAAATCGTATTTGTGTCCGTAAAACACGTAAATGTCGTATTTTTATTCGTTAAGCTCTGTTTTTAACGATTCTTTCGAGACGTCTCCGTTAATGGAAAATTCCAATCAATTTATGAGGTTTACAAAAATATAACTTTCTGTCATGAATAGTGTTTTACTATTCATAGTTTATAAAATTATTTTTATAAACTTTTAATTACCGAAAACCCGCGAAATTCATAACTTATTCGTTATAAATCGAAAAATCATGATTCTTATCATTTTAGAATCCTAAAAATGTGTTATTATTAATAAAGATATCCCACGTTGCTTGTTAGACAAAATTTTTATAAAATTTATTTATAAACTAATCCGTTTAATTACGTATACTCGTTTTTTTAACGCTAACTTTTTCGTTATTAATCCGTTTGACAAGTTTCTTACCTTTTCGGAATCGTCGTGAAATGTATTATCTTATAAAAATATATTATAAGTATACTTATACACGAATTTGGGCAGAATGTTGGCATGTCCTTCATGAGTCCAAAATTAAGTCTTGTTTCCTTGTTTTCACCTTATGACTTTTACCACTAATCTTATATTTTATATTTATCATATATATTACATGTATATTATGTCCATAGTCCTTTTATTGTCCCTTTGTCCAACTTACCAAATTCTTAATAATACTAAATAAGTCATAACTTTATATAATAAATCATTTTACCATAAGTTCATATATAGTCATTTTTCTTATAACCCATAAGTGTACAAGTTTTCTTATCATGATATAACCTAATTTTAATGATCTTATAACCTCAATATAAGTCCATAATTAACCTTAACTTGTCTTAAGTATTTCTTTAACTTGAAACATATTATGAAACCATAAAAACCCTAATTAACCCATAATCATTTTTACACCAAAATAACTTGATACAATATTTTCTCATCCTTTTTAGTATGATATAAGTAATAACACCACATGTATATAAGTATACAAAATGACCATTACAAGTGCAAACTTCATTTTCATGAATAAAACTTAAATGGTGATTCAACTAAAATAGATATAACATATGCATATCAATGAAAATTTACAAGAATATAAAGAGTTCTAGTAGACCTTAGATGTGAGAAAGATGATGATAAACAAATGACCTAAACCCTTGTTTAAGCCCTAGAACCAAGTTGCTGCACTTAAGAAAACCCTTGTTTTCCTAAATAAAAACCTAAGCTTCCTTTCTCGATTATTACTTGTAAATGGTAGATTCAATGGTTGGGAAACACCTTAGGAAGGTATTATAATGGATAGTTATAAAAGGGTATAGTGAATTGAATTTGATATGGATTTGTTTGGGTGCCCTAGTTGAGCCGTGGGGTAGTAAAGAGCCAAGGGAAGAGATTTTTCAATTTTTGGTTAAGTGTTTTGATTCTATGTGTTAACTTAGCTAGTTACTTGCACTTATATGATATTCCATGGTCAAAAGTCAAGTAAAACATTCAAAGGAACATGAGGAGGGTTTCAAGGGTTCAAGTGTTCATGTCTTTGGTCAAACCAACATGGAATGGCTAAGCATTAATGTAAATGAGGTACTAAGGCCACTTGTATGAAAAATTTATTTTCCTAACTTATACATTGCATGTATGCCGTGTGATTTGGGGGGGGATACCTTCTAGATGACTTTTTGCTAGTTAACAATATATATGATGTCATAATACTAGTTACAACTTGTATAAATTACATAAAGATGTGTTTACTTGCAATTACTTGCATATTGTTTCATTTCTAGTGTAAAAAGTGTAAGCATCATTTATTTAGCTAAATTTTAAATAATCTTTAGCTATTGGGTACAATCGAGGGTATTTGTTGAAGCGTTAATAAATTAACGTGCTTCCGGTTACGCTTAAACGTACATTTATCGATAAACGTATTTAACTTACGTAACCAATAAAATAAATGAACGACGACCATAATTATCATTAAAATAATTATATAACACATAATTGATGTAAACATTTGATGGTTTGATGCCCGTTTATATTAAACGATAATATTTGGCGTACGCGATTTAACCTATCGTTGTGGTTTAAAGTAAACACGTATATTACAAAAGGTACATTGCGGATTTATCGACGTCGTCAATGACTCTAAAACACAGGGTGTTATAAGTCCGTTATACTACACACACAAGATTCTAATGGAAGATGACTACAAACCGGTCATTCAACCCCAAAGGCGTTTAAATCCCAAAGTCCAAGACGTGGTGAAGAACGAGATTGTGAAGCTACTTGATTCGGGGCTGATTTATTCAATCTCGGATAGTTAGTGGGTCAGCCCTATCCACGTGGTTCCAAAGAAAGGAGGAATGATTGTAGTTTTGAATGAAAATAATGAGTTAATTCCGTCTCGCACAGTTATAGGATGGCGAGTGTGCATTGACTATCGTAAACTTAATGATGCAACTCGAATGGATCATTTCCCTCTTCCCTTTATTGATCAAATGTTAAAGCGTTTATGTGGGAACGAATACTACTATTTTCTTGATGGTTTTTCAGGATTCTTCCAAATTTCGATCGCACCCGAAGATCAAGAAAAGACAGCATTCACTTGTCCTTATGGGACTTTTGCTTATCGACGAATTCCGTTTGGATTATACAACGCACCAGCTACTTTTCAAAGATGCATGACGGTAATTTTCCACGACATGGTGGAAGACTTTATGGAAGTATTCATGGATGACTTCTCGGTATTTGGTAACTTTTTTGATTGTCGTCTAGCTAATTTAGATAGGATGCTTGCTAGATGTGAAGAAATCAACCTTGTGCTGAATTTGGAAAAATGTCATTTTATGGTAAAAAAAAGGGATTGCTTTAGGACACACAATCTCTAGGGCTGGAATTGAGGTTAATAGAGCAAAAATCAATGTGATAACTAAATTGCCATACCCAACAAACGTAAAAGGGGTGAAAAGCTTTATTGGGCATCCTGGATTTTACCGAAGGTTCATAAAAAACTTTTCCATGATTTCTAAACCAATGGCCCAACTTTGAAAGAAAAATTAACCACTGCATGTTAGCCTCAATTTATTGAGTCGAACAAGGAAGTTCGGTCACTCTACGATGGAGCTTCGGTCTTTAATTAGTTAATGTTGTAATAGGAAGTTTGGTGGGAAAAGGTTTTTAGGGGTGAAATGAAAGTTAACGGGTGTTAGCCCTGTTTTTGTTATATGTTTGCACCGTTAGTCCTTTTGGACTGACACTGTAATGCCTTTTGACTAACGTGCAAAGTTTTAAAGGACCCTTTGTGTAATAATGGTATAAGGGTATGGTTGGAGCCTTTTGTTTGGGCCCGGTTTTGTTATGGGGCCTTTTTAAACATTAAGGCTGTAAAACTTATAGATAAAGTCATAATGCTGAATCCGGCCATTAAATGTGGTGCGGGTTGGTCATTTAAGAATTTCTTTCTCTCATTTCTGTTCTTCGTTTTGAGCTTCGTCTTTGACTTTGATTTTTCGGTGTTGACTTTGATTTTGACTTTTCATGTCCTTTCCATTCCCATGCTCGGTTTTTTTAGTTTTGGCTTTGTTTTTGGCTTTTAGTGAATATCCGGTACTTGCACAGTATATATAGCAAAACACACAAATACAATATATTTTTGGTATATTTTGGTCATTTTAGGTAGGTTTTTATAGGCAAAAGGTATGTGTAATTAAGCACATACCAAAATCCCCCATACTAAATTATTGTGTCGTGTCCTCACACAATGCCATAAGTAAACCTTTAAGGAGAACCAAGATCTCAATCCCCCTCGACTAATTACCTCGAAAACTAGCTAAGTGTTCATCAAGGAGAATTAAAGAATCAATAGCTTTGAAAAGCCCCATTTTGACCAATATTATAAATCTACACTTATTATCACTCATATTTTTTTGTATTTTTCCTTTTTCTCATTTTTTATACTTTTCTTTTTAAGCAACTAACATGTATGACTTTCGTTATTGTTCATACATAACTTTAGGGTCACAGAACCAAACAGCCACTTTAATCCTAAAATGCCCAAAAAGATAAATTCATCTTCCCTGACTTTTCACTCGTCCCATACCAAGCTCAAAAATGAAATCACCGTTAAATATAAGTTAAGATGCTAACACTACTCATACTTGTACCTTGTGAAACTTTTCGCTCCCGACAATTATTATATCTTAGGTGAATGTGCTTATTTCGAATTTCAACCATAGATCAAACATTTTGCAAAATTTCTATGCTTCACGTTCCACCCAAAAAGTAATGAGTTTGAAGGCGAGATCATCCCAATTAAGCGACTTCGTCTCGCACATCCCAACCTTGGCGGCAAGTGACCAGGCCTTTTGAAACCCCACAGAAGACTAGTAATCGGGACTTGTATCACGGACCTTCGGTTTTCATCAACCTGGATTTCTCTATATACATAAAATCAATACTTAAACGAATTAGTCTTTTGTGTCAAAAGCATAGGTAATATTTAAGAAAAAGAGATTTTCCCTATAGTTATTGAAGCACGTTTATTACACTAATATAATTACACCCTTTAAAACTAAGGATATCCTCGACCTTTTAAGAAGGCTGCAAACAATCGTTGGTGAGCCGACGTGATGCAACAAACTTTTATCAGTCTCCGGATATGTAATATGTGCCTTATTTAGAAGACTGCAACTTCGGTTGTGAGCCGGCAAGATGCAGTAAACTTTGTATTCGCTCCTTTAATTTTTATTATTATTATTACTTCATTTTCATTTTTTTAGCTTTAATTAACCATATAATAGAGAAAATTCGTTTTACAAATTGAAGTATAAATTTTAACTAAAATTATTGATATCGAACTATACTTCAATTATTTTTATTTAAGTTTAATTTTTTCGGAAAGAGAGAACGTATATTTAGTCCGGTTAAATCTAAATGGAGAGAAAAAGCCTACAAACTAACTACACTTGGAACTCGTTAAGATTTTTTCCAACAAATTCCTTTTTAGCATCTAATCATATTAACTCATCATTTCTCGTTCTTTATCGCAAATTTAAAATCTTTATAAAAAAAGATCCCGAAGCTTATCCTAAAAAGTTTAAGGGCAAGCTAGAGCGCAACATGCTCGATCGAGTCAAAATTTAATCTATTCTACCAGCAGGAAAGTTCAAATTGTGAGACAAAACACATATTTTGTTTTTGAAAATTTTTTAAATTTTTTTCATTTTTTTTGGTATTTTTGGTGGTAAAATCGGATTACGTGAAACCAACACTACATGCACAATTAAATCGATAAGATCCCACCCCATACTAGAACTGAACATTGTCCTTAATTTTTAAGAAGGGTTCTATTAAATCAAAAGGCCGTTTATTAAGTGTGCTCAAAGATAAACGTTAATCGATAAGATTTGGATATTGGATTTCCATAATGAAGCTGAGGATGTGAAGCTCTAGTAAAGGAAGGACAAAAACCGTGAGCACGAGAGGCTTCATAAATCTGGGCAATCTTGGACATACAACACAAAACACGAAACACGGAAAATGGAAGAGGCGAGCCCTCTCACAACATATTTATTCATTACTACTATATAATTATATGAGGATAAGCATGGGTTGCTACCCACGAAGCGCTTATTTTTGTTAACCGAGTCTTGAAGCCGATAAAGACTCGACCTCCGAATTCATTGTCCATAGGGAAGCAAGTGGGAAGATAAAAATCTCCATCGGATACTTTCATCAAGTGGTTTGGATAAACAATTGAATTTCCATGAATTCCACTCCGATGAATACACCCAGACTAAAAGAATGATAAATGGAGATGCCCCTAGGTCAAAAAGGGTACTTCATTCCCGAGAGAAAGAGAAGATATGGAGGAGCAACGGGATACGTGAGAAAAGGAAGAAAGATCCATACAACATAAGTGAAGAAAGGAGATTTTGCCTCATTTTAAGAAAGGCAATCAGGATTGAAATCTTTTTCTTCATTTTTGGATGAAAATGGGAGCAAAGTATCAAACACTGGAGAAAGAGGATCACGGGTGAATGAGATAGAAAATTCATTCGGTGATAAAAATCTTTTGGATTGGACTCTAATGAATATCCCTGGATCGAAAATCTTGTTTCTAGTTCAAAGGGAAAGAAAACACAAGGGTTGACTGAGGGAATCACTAGCAAAGAGAAACGAATCCCGATGAAGGGGTGGGATGGTTGGAAAACATTTAGGCACATGAACTCTTGGTTTCTTGTTGGATTATCAAAAATTAGCCTCCACCACATCATAAAAAATCCACGAAATCGGCTCACTATCAAGTGAAACGCAATCATACTCGGGAAAGAAATATCACATGAGTAGTGGTCTGCCACTACTCGTTCGCTTTCGAATATCGTCAAAGAATAATTAAAAGTCTCGAATGGGGTTAAAGAAATTTCAAAAGTGTTGGTCTCCTCTAAAAAAAAAGTTAGAAGAATGGGGAGGGAGACTTAGTACAAAATCAGAAGAAGAGTGGGATTAGATCTTTATTAATGCTTCCGATATTAGCAATAAAAAAGATTGACCATCAACAATTTTTCACGAAGATATCGTCCTTGATTGTAATCTTTTCTCTTTTTTCTCTATTCTCTCTCTTCTTTCTCTCTCTAGAACAACTCTTTCTTTCTCCTTTCTAGTTCGATTTCGTGATCGATTGTATGAAGTGAAGTTTTAACGGGATCCTACAGTTGGTCTCCTCCAGGAAAGAGTTAGGAGATGTGGAGGGAGACTTGGTCACAAAATCAGAAGATGGAGTGGGATTGTCTTTTAACACTTCGATCTTAGCAATGAGAAGATTGATTTTCGATAACTTTTCACGAAGTACATCGTCCTCAAGCTCTCCATCTTCCGGGTGAAAAATCCTTCACCTCCTCTAAGCTTACGAGCTCAGAATGGGTAGGTGATGCCTCAACATAATCGATGTTGTCAATAGAGAAAGAATCGTCATCAATCGAAGTAGAATCATCGTTAGAATCAGAGAAATCCTCAAATTGATCTTTTGAAATGTCAAGAGGCAGAGAATTACCATGAAAAGGCACATCACACATTTTGTTAGAAATACCCTCGGACTTACTTGGGATTAGGACAAGGTCCTCAACACTAGACTTTATTACTTCGTCCGATTCCGTTACCAGAATAGTGTCAAGAATCCTCCATTATGAGAGAGTCAATGGGCTCCTTGGTTGATAAAACGGGTGTGATTACAACACACGGAGGAAGTTCAGAAATAATAATATCTCTTAAGGTAATAGAACTTTCCTCGTCATCGTCATCATCGTAGTAAATGGGAATCTTCCGATATTGCGAAGGCTTGGGAGTATAAGAATCAAGATTAACCACTTGTTCTTGTCGTTGTTGTAACCATGCTTGAAACATCTCACGAAGCTCAATCATTGAATCATTCATCCTTTGTTGAAGGTCTTCATGAGTTTTTAGATGATCATTCATTGAATTAATATGATCAATGATAAATTGCGAGGGTTGAAATTGGTCAAAACCAAAAGAATTAGAATTATAGCAAAAATTTAGCTCATAATAATTTTCATTCATTGGTTGACATTGGAAAGTCTCATGAGGACCTCTGCAATTTTCACAACAAGGTTCGTAGAAGATCACTTGTTGACATTGAAAAGTCTCATGTGGGCCCCCACAGCGGGTACAACAAATATATTGTTGTTGAAAACATTGAAAATTTTGTGGGAAATTAAAGTCTTGATTGTAACACGGTTCCGGATTATAGATAAACGGAACTTGAGGTGGACAATCGTGACCATAATGAGCATTGTTCCCATAAAACTCATAAGAATATGTCGGGGGTTGTGGAGGTGGGTTAGGAGAATCATCCACAACATTAAGATTGGAATTATAAGTGAATGAATTTTCATCTCCAGAATAGCATGTCGGATCAAAACTTGGCAAAGTTTGTGGGAGCTCATCAACGTCTTGATTATGGCACGGTTCCAGATTAGAGATAGTCGGAACTTTCAGCGGACAATTATAGCCATAATGAGCACCGTTCCCACAAGACTCACAAGTACATCGTTGACAAAAGATACCGTCTAACGAATCACCACACCCGTAACAACAATGGTGGTCAATATGTGGAGGACTTTGTGAAGAATCTTTACCGGGGTCTTGATTGAAGACGAATGGCTCTTGAGGCACATTAACATTAGTTTTGTCGTTGGATGACTCGGAAGGGTTTAGAAGGTTTTGGAAAAATTCATTTTCATCACAAATTTCCCTTAATTTATTTCATA
>BQNB010039186.1:0-48233 GCA_026074375.1 Tanacetum coccineum | reverse complement strand
GTGTGTCAGAGAGGAGAAATTGAACACTGCTAGACATGGTTCGATCTATGATTAGTCAAACTACTCTTCTAAATTCCTTTTGGGATTATGCACTTGAGACTGCTATAAGCATTCTCAACATGGTTCCAACTAAGAAGGTTGATAAGACACCATATGAAATATGGCATGGGCAAGCCTCTAAGCTGTCTTACTTAAAAGTCTGGGGTTGTGAGGCACTTGTTAAGCGTGATACACTTACCAAACCTGACAAGCTCGATCCTAGATATTTTAAGTGTATCTTTGTAGGATACCTAAAGGAAATAATGGGATATTCTTTCTACAACCCATCTGAGAACAAAGTATTTGTTGCTCGAAATGCTGAGTTATTTGAGAATGATCTTATAGATCTGAAAGCAAGTGGGAGTGTGGAAGATCTTGAACTAATTCTTGAAGAAGATACAAATCCTTCTGTAGACACTAGCTTAGATCATGAAGAGGATGATCAAGAAATTAATGAACCTCAAAGTGATATCAATCCCATTCGAAAGTCCTCTAAGACACGCTGTGCCCCAGATCGCATGCGCTTATACATCGATGCTGAGGAGCATGAGTTAGGGGATCTCGGTGAACCCGCTAACTATAAAGCTGCATTGCTAGATCCCGAATCCACGAAATAGCTTGATGCGATGAATGTGTAAATGCAATCCATGAAAGACAATGATGTATGGGTCTTAGTTGAGCTTCCTCCTAATGCTAGAACAGTTAGTAGCAAGTGGCTCTTTAAGAAAAAAATTGACATGGATGGTGCAATATACATCTTTAAAGCTCATCTTGTAGCAAAGGGCTTTACTCAAACCTACGGGGTTGATTATGAAGAAACCTTTTCTCTTGTTACAGAAATTAGAGCTATAAGTATTCTCATAGCTATAGCTGCGTACTATGACTATGAGATATGGTAAATGGATGTCAAAACCGCCTTTCTCAATGTATATCTTTCTGAAGAAGTTTATATGGAGCAACCTAAGGGTTTTGTGAATCTAAAATATCCTAACCATGTATGCAAGCTCAAGCGCTCTATTTATGGACTTAAGCAAGCATCTAGGCAATGGAATAAGCTATTTGATGATGAAATCAAGAAATTCGGTTTCACTCAAAATCATGATGAGCCATGTGTATACCAAAAGGCTAGTGGTAATTATGTCGTTATCCTAATTCTATATGTCGATGACATATTACTCATGGGAAACAACATTCTAATGTTACAAGATGTAAAATCCTATCTTGGAAGTTACACGACTCCGCAATTCTATACGTGTCGATGACATATTGTCATCAGGCCCGAATTAACTATTCAATGCGGCACCCTATGATGTAAAAACCTGCCTGTCCAGTCTGCGGCGAAAGAAGTTTTGCGACGCGAAAGATCAATCTGGGCGGATGCATGCATTGCTGTTGCACTTCCGGAACGCACTCGATATACCACTGACTCAGGTCACAAACGCCGCGCGTTACTTGGTTCGATGCTCAAAGTCGCCTACATATTACACCACGCTCGATTATAAATCGTGAACAAGCGTCTTATCGCGACTACAATTCACCACTCACGTGGACACACGATCCTTTTTGTTTCGTCCCGCGTCTACCTATATACGAAACTGCAGAGAAAATGCTTAAATGGTGTATGTCAAAGGCTGCGCTCAACCATTCACTGCTCCCCCGAGTAAACAGCTGCATAGCAAAATTATCCGCTCGTACGCATTCGCGCCCTACGCACGGATGCACAATTTAGCGTACCCCCAGGCTGCGCGTCGGACGCGTGACTCGGCTCTATTGTTGCGGTTTCGACTATGAGAATATAACAAGCGATTTCATAGAATCCATCGGTTGACGGAGCTCGCTGGCAGATCCCGTCCCCCCCCCCCTATTAAAAATATTCTTAAGTATCTTTGCAATACTAAGGATATGTTTCTGGTATACTAAGGATATGTTTCTGGTATATGGAGGTAATATGAAACGACAGCTCAGAGTTTCTTGCTACACTGATGCTGGATGATCTGAGGATGCTGCCTATCGATCTCAACGCCGTCGCCCAGACCTAGGATATGGTGTTCATTCTAAATGGCCGAGGTCGTTGCTTGACTGCCTAAAATCGCATAACAAACATAAGTATTTTTGCTGCAACACCCTCATGACTAACAGAGCGTGATTCGCTTCGCTGCTTTTGTCTGCATTGAAGCGAGTGCGTCGGTTATCGGATTCGTTAGTAATTAATTTCTGGGGTCTTTCGGCATTGTTATCTCCATCCCCTAAAGGCCTTTTCGCACGCACATAATTTCTCATCTGTTGGCGCAATCCATGCCAAGGCCCCGAATATGACCATACAGATGATATAATACTGCCGCCAGCAGCTATCGACAAAACCCTTACAAGGGTTGTTTGATTTTCGGTTTAAGTTCTATACCGAATTCAATTAAACCCTCAAAGTTTCAATCGATCTTACTTGTTCTTCCTAGCTCGACGTTGCAGGTTTTAACACGAGTTGTTTATTGCTTTCCTGGTTTGAAGTTAAAACCCTAACGAGGGTTTCGGGTTGCTGATTTTCGGTATATTAGGGTTTAGGTGTTAACCCTAATTCGGTGGTTTTGGTTTTCGGTTACAAGTTCACGTGGTTGTTTGGTAATCGGTTATTATACAAGGGTTGTTGGTTTGTGAAGTTAAGTCTAGACAACTTAACATATTCGGTTGACATGATTACGTGAGCAACTGTAGATGCGATTTACTTTAGTCGCTTTATTTGTTTCAAGATCATTGACTTGACCGGGAGCTTGTAAATTCTGTGTAGACATAGCCATATAGGATACACCTGTACAATAATAATAATCATAAAAAACCATTTTAAATGCAACAGTAACATATACGTTCATCGAATCTCTAAAAACTGATTATTACGACTTTAAACAAAATTATAAAAGTAAAGATAACCAACCTCAAGATCTTCTTCTTCTATGCGAATGAAAGTAAACAGGAATGACATTAGTAAACACATTAGAGTTGTTTATATAGATATTGGGGAAAAGTTTTAACTTCAAATTTAAAAGATTTTTGATATTTCTCCCCATGTCTTGCAATTGCAATTCACAGCTTGGCATAAGTAATTCACAGCCATCACTTCTGAAAATAGTGTAAGATTTGACTTTTCTATAGTGTGTGTATTAAGGCTTTCTATATGTATATCTATTTTTGGTTACAACTATTAAAGCTTTCTATATCTATTCCATCGTGTAAGTTAATGTTGAATACCTTCCTTCAATATAAATATGAATTCAAGACTTTCTATATTTTATTTTCAGATTTCAACAATTTGTATTTTTATGTATAATTCTATTTGTGTAGTTTCAACACTTCCTAAATTATTATTCCAGCCAATTATTTTACCAAAGTTTCCTAAATCATTTTCAACTTTCAACCTTGCCTAAAACAGATTTTCAAGTTTTAAGTTTTCAAGAAATGAGTAAATCTCCTTTATACGGAGTATAGATATAAATTTTAGCTTTTTTTTAAAATATAGTAAGATCCATTTAAGATGGATCGTTAGGTTAAATTATGATCCAAATAGTTCAATAAGACTTTAATTGTGTGATTTTTTTTAAACTTTGAGTGAACATTGTTGGGTTATGGTAGTCGGTTAGCACGAGATACATTAGAAATATGTGAGCCTATTAGGGGCGCACACGTTAATACACCGAGAATACGTTTTATACTTCATGATACAAAACCAAAGGACTAAATACGACAAGATATGAACCCTATGGTAGTCTATTGTGTAGCCGGCCATATGGACGGTCTGGAAGGTGTCCAAATTCGTTTTTCTTGATCAACAAGGAAAGAAGGAGTTGTGATAAGTATATAATAGGTTTCCTAGTTCTATCTTGAGAAGGGATCAAAGGCTATAAATACCCTTGACCCCTAACTCGTCATATATGCATTTACAACTCTCAAAACCCTAAAAATAGTTTCGGTTTCTTTGTTTTCTTTCCCAACTGAGTTAGACAAAACCCTTACAAGGGTTGTTTGATTTTCAGTTTAAGTTCTATACCGAATTCGATTAAACCCTCAAGGTTTCAATCGATCTTACTTGTTCTTCCTAGCTCGACGTTGCAGGTTCTAACACGAGTTGTTTATTGCTTTCCTGGTTTGAAGTTAAAACCCTAACGAGGGTTTCGGGTTGTTGATTTTCGGTTCTTAGATTTTTGGTATATTAGGGTTTAGGTGTTAACCCTAATTAGGTAGTTTTGGTTTTCGGTTACAAGTTTAAGTGGTTGTTTGGTAATCAGTTATTATACAAGGGTTATTGGTTTGTAAAGTTAAGTCTAGAAAACTTAACATATTCGGTTGACGTGATTGTGTGAGCAACCGTAGAGGCTATTTACTTTAGTTGCTTTATTTGTTTCAAGATCAATTGGCTAAGAGGTACGCTTTCTATTTACTTCTTATTTACGTGTTAATCATATGCTATTACAAGATCCATCCGCTGTGTACTCGTAGCTAAATTGGTTAGCTAGATTGTTAAATCCCAACAGTGGCATCATGAGCCAACTCGTTTTAGCTTTATGGGTTAAACATTTATGTTTTAATTATACGCCTTGTTAACATGCCTATTTTTAAAACATATGCTATGATCTGCTGCGTTTGATATTTTATTTATGTTTTACTAGAAAAATATGACAATGATATTCAAATCCTTGCCATAATAAAATATGTAGATCTTGATCTTGAATTCTATTAAAAGTTAATATAGGTTAAAAAGGAAAATTAAAACTGTTAATTTAGCATGTATGCCTCCTTTTTAATTTTTGCCTATTCCGGCTATAAGACCCACTCAATCACAATTATGTGGTGCATGGGGCGATCTAGGTACTTAGCAGAAAACCTAGTGAGGGTCTTATGGTTCTCCATTTGGGGAAGACTCGCTAGAGAACTCAGATTTTACATGTTTACTTGTATGCTTAATGTCATCTTTTGTATTATGAATCTATGAATGCATGATTATTTAATGTCTAATTGTTTACACGCCTACAAATGGACTAATACTTTTAGAGAAAGATAATGTTAAATATGTCTATTATTTATACACGCCTAATGCATGCTCATAGTGACCAGCTATTTGTTTCGTGAAAAACTGTTTTTGTGAAAATTAATAAGACATTAAACTATGAAACTTGTTTTTCTTGAATTAAAAACTAGACGATGTGGACTCATGGGAAGTACGGCTCATCCACTAGAACAAGCTATAAGAGAAAGTTTAAGGCGGGTCGTTTTTTACGTAATTTCCTAAAGAAATAAGGTTTTTAATAAGCTCCGCGCTGACCTGTTTCTTTAAAATTAGTGCTACAAAGTTGTTTACATGCTTCTTTGTACACGTTTTAACACATTTATATGCATACCCTTAGGAAAATTTTAAGTCTATGCCAGCCAACCAAGAACACGTGCGATTGGTTTGACCGCTTTGGTCAGACCTTAAGGCCCTACCAACCCATGGTGAATTTCGTGCACTTGTCAGACCTCTGACGATTTTTTCAAGTTCTTGCTTGGTCAACTTAATTCGAGTAGGCTTTGTCAGACCTTGGACCCGAGGCATAAGATGATACTACATATGCTCTTAACATTATCACATGATTACTAATGTTTTGACAAGTATCATAAACCTAAGAGTTGCATTAAAATGCAATTAACGCTCGTCGCTTACCTCTTGCCCCACTTGTTTACGCCCTGGTCAGACCTTTGGTAATAAGTGGGAGGTCAAGTTGGATCTTAGTCTTAATTAGTAAATTAATTGGGTAGTTAATTCTATTAAGAATGTAATTATCAAAAATACTAATTGTTTGAACTTTTTATTGTAGATGACTACCTCAGTCGGAAACAATTCGGTATTCAGGAGTTTCTTCGAGAAACAAAAACTCACTGGACCCAACTTCATTGATTGGTACAGACAACTACGTTTGGTACTTTCAACTGAAGACAAGGAAAATTACCTTGAGCATCCTATTCCTGAAGCACCTGTTGACAGCAAGTTCCTCCTGCGGCTGCTGCAGCTCACGCTGCATGGGTCAAAGGACAAAAGGAAGTTGTTGTGCTCATGTTGTTGACCATGGACCTAGATATCCAATGGAATCTAGCTCATCTTGGTGCTTATGACATGCTCCAGGAACTAAAAGCTATGTTTTCTAAACAAGCTGAACAAGAACTTCTGCAGACCGTGAGAGAATTTCACGCGTGCAAGCTGGAGGAAGGTCAATCAGTTAGCTCATATGTTCTAAAGATGAAGGGCTATATTGATAACTTGGAGCGACTCGGTCAACCCGTTGGTCAAAATCTTGCAGTGAGTCTTATCTTAGTCTCTCTGAATAAGGATTATGACAGCTTCGTACAGAATTACAATATGCATGGCATGGGGAAGACCGTGAATGAACTACATGCCATGCTTAAGCTGCATGAAGATACGCTGCCAAAGAAAGATGCTAATCCTGCACTTCATGCAATACGAGCATGAAGGGTTTAGAAAAACCAGAAAAATAAACCGCACAAAGCTGCTAAGGGGGGTCATGGTAAAAGAAAAAGCAAGATGAGCTATGCACCTAACAATGTGCCATTTGCTCCCAAACCTAAGACTCCTTCACCACCTAAGAAAGATAACCCTAGACGCCATTTGCCACTAATGTGGTGAAATAGGGCACTGGAGAAGGAACTGTCCCGTGTATCTCGCCGAGTTGATGAAAAAGAAGAAGATATCTCAAGGAGCTAGCACTTCAGGTATTTTCACCATAGAACTCTATTCTTTCTCTAGTAAATCTTGGATTTATGAAATAGGTTGTGTGTTAGATATTAGAAAAAGACTCGGTCACCCCGTGTATTTTACTGTTTATTATAGCTCGTAGTTTAATAGTTAATAGTACGTTTTTCGGTATTAAGTTGGGTACGAATACCCGATATATTGTAAGTACTATATAAGCCTCTTCTAACTTTAGAAGAGGCAAGCTAGTCAATTCTTTTACACTTCAAAACACATACACACTCTCTCTTTCTCTCTAGAATCTCTCTCTTGTGTTTCTCTTACTAGAAACTAGCTAAACCACTCGAATCATCACCCGTGTTATGAATTAAACGATCCTACAAATTGGTATCAGAGCCTAGTTGGATTCGTGTTTGATTTGTGTGGTTATATATCAAATTTTCATGGGCTCATATTGATGAAAAAAAACCACGCTCACTTTTGATTTTGGCTAAGATGGGTTAATCTTGCTCTCTACTTGTTCTACACATTAAAAGGTAAGAGTGTTACAAATTTCGTGGCTAATACAAGCTCCTAGTTCGAATTATAAGCTTTTAAAGCTTAGTGTTCTTCGTGGAGGGTTGCTTCATATTGGACGATTCTCAAAGAAATACGAGTTAAGGTGTGTTTAATCGTCATATACACACTTAATATTGTATGTTGTAACCTAGTTTCGTGGCTGGAAAGATAATATGGCTTGATTCGTCCAATTGTTCTTCGTGGAGAGTTGGTTAAAATATCATTTTCTAGCCGGCGGTTTGACAAAAGGTAGGGACAAGATCCGAAAATTTAGGAAAAAGTCCAAAAGCCGAGTGCCAATAAGTCTAAGGTGAGTGTTAATTTTAATAATTATATTCGCGGCGGTTTGTTTAAGATTATAGGCAGCGAGTTGCTAAACGGCGGTTTGCTAAACGGCGGTTTGCTAAACGGCGGTTTGCTAAACGGCGGTTTGCTAAACGGCGAGTTGCTAAACGGCGAGTTGATTATTTTATTGATCCAGCGAGTTAACAAAACTAGGCAGCGAGTTACTTCAAAACCACGGCGGTTTGCCTAGTAAGATCTTGGCGGCGAGTTGGCCTGTTAGGCGGCGGTTTGCTTTCACGGCGGGTTGAACAAAACAGATAGACGGCGGTTTGATAGAAACATATACGCAGCGGTTTGATTTAAAAAAAAAAAAAAAGTGTCCAGACGACACCCCTTTTAGCGACACTCTTTGGCGGAAAAATCAAGTATTTTGTAATCTTTTTTCTATAGCCTTTTTAACTTATTTTTACATCAAATTCAAATTTTGGTAATAGGGTCGATACCTTTTTAGCGACACTTTTTGGCGGGAAAAATTAAGTAAAATATAATTTTTTCTTTAGCCTTTTTAGCTTATTTTACACCAAATTTAATTTTGGTAATGAGGTAACATTTATTTTTTCATAAACCAACTGCGCCAAATTCAAACAAATCAGCAAACCAATTATTCATTTACGGTTTTTCCTAATTGATTTTGTAAAATCCCGGTAAACTTCATATCGGTGTAAAATCTTAAGACTGTAAAATCCCCGTGAACGTTTAATTGCATTCATGAACCAATACATCAAGATGTTCTAAAATGTCAGAAGATATTTGGTATGCCGGTTCGATTCACTGACACCATGCTTGACAGAACAGACTTTGAATCTTGGCAACAACGCATTCGTCTGTATTGTCTGGGAAAAGATAATGGAGAGAACATTATGAAATCGATTACTGAAGGTCCATTTCAAATGGGAACGTTCATACAAACTCCTGCTGAAGATGCTGAAGAAACTGAGGGTGCACTTCAACTAGGTCCAGAACGTGCTAGAGTCTTTACAGACCTATTCTGCTAAAGAAAAGGAAAGTATAAACTGACATACGTGCTACGAATTTCTTACTTCAATAATACGCAAAAGACATCTACACACTCATCAACCATTATACTGACGGCCAAGACATTTGGGGACAATATGAAGATGATCTGAGAAGGTTCTGAGTTCACAAAGGATGACAGGGAATCACAATTATACGATGAATTTGAAAGCTTCTGTCAAATCAAAGGAGAGACCATTCATGTTTACTATGTTAGGTTTTCGAAGCTCATTAACGACATGAGAAACATCAAGATGACCATGTCCAGAATGCAGCTTAACTCTAAGTTTTGTGCACAACATGTTACCTGAATGGAAGTAATTCATTACTGAATCAATCTAAACAAGGTTGAAAAGTCTAACTTTGATCAGTTGTATGCCTACTGAAGCAACATGAGGGACATGGAAAATGAGAAACAGAATGATGATGGAAAGGTTTCATCAACCTATTTGAGGACCCCTTGCGCTAAGGTCTAATGCATCAAATCAGAAGTATCTAACACAATCATTCGAGTCTCCACAATTCTCAAATCAACCATCACTTGTTGATAACTGTCAAATGGACACATGAAGCACTTCAACGGATAACTTGATTGAAAGCCTAACCAACACACTTGCCCTCCCTCAAACGCTCGAATGCAAGGAATAAAGCTACAGGTTTCAAGAGACAGAGTTGTTGTTTCAGGATTTCGGATAGATACAATGAGAAATTCAAGGAAGACCATTTTCAGAGACCAATGCAAGAGGAATTTGTGCTGGGAATGTTAGAGGTCAGAACAAGATGGCAATGTGAAGCCTTGTTCCACGCTAAACCCGTGTATATGTTAACAACTGCAAAGGAATCGGCACATACACAGAATGCCATAACAAGATGCTGCTGATGAATGCTCATGAAAATGGTGTTGTACTGGATGAAGAGCAGTTGTTGTTTCTTGCAGGAGAACAGGTCACCAAATTTGATGAAGATATGGATGATTTGGCACTCAATGTGGACCATGTCTTTGAAGCTAATCAATGCGATGCATTCGACTCTGATGTTGATGAGGTTCCCACCACACAGACTATGTTCATGGCAAATCTTTCATCTGAAGATCCAATCTACGATAAAGTCGGGCCATCATATGACTCGAATACTCCGTTTGAGGTACAAGATCATGATACCTTTGTAGATCATATGGATGAGTATCATGAAATACACGAGATGCAAAGCGATGTACAACACAACTACGTTGTTGACTCTGATGCTGACTATACGAGTGATAGTAATATTATTCTGTATGATCAGTATGTAGAAGATAACGAAGAACATGCTGTACAAAGTAATGTATCTTCTGTACGAAATGATGCATTGATGTCAATTCTCAATGAAATACATGAACAGGGTGTCCAAAGTATGTTAGCAAATAAGCAGGTTAAAGTAGTTAATGACACATTAACTTCTGAACTTGCGAGATATAAAGAACTGGTCGAGGTGTATGAACAACGGGCTAAGTTTGAATTAACTGATAGAGAACGAAAGATTGATGAGCAAATGAGAATAATTATCTCTGACCGGAATCGAAAAGAAACTTATTTAAAATCGAAACTTCATTTTGCACAATTGCAACTTCGTTCTACCCTTAACCATCATAAGATAATGAGGGAAGAAGCGATCATTTTGAAAAAGGATTTTAAACAAAAAGAAGACAAATTCCTTGAAGAGTTTTTAGACATTAAAAGGCTAAAAGAAAAGGTTGAAGATAGATTATACAAACAAGACCAGTCTGTTCAAACGGTTCACATGATATGTAAACCAAAATCGTTTTATGATGAAAAGAACAAGGTAGCGATAGACTACAAAAATCCCTTATGTCTGACCCGTGCAAAGCAAGTTTAACCTGCCCTCTATAATGGTCATGTATTAGTCATGTCCAATCATGCACGCCCTGTTGTACATGACTCAGAGGATACTCGTGAGATATCTGAGATAACTAGGAAAAGAATGCTTGAGAAAATGAAAAGCCCTCTATGTGTGGAAAATAAAGTTAGGATTGCCCCCCCAGATTACTCGAAGGAGAACCTTCTTGCAACCTTTGCTCCACAAAGAAATCTGACCCCAGAACAGATATTTTGGTCCATAGATAATAATGACAGGAAAAAGGCTGAGACCTTAGCTCCAAAACCAATTTCATCATTGACAGTGTATCCACCCAATACTCCTGTCAAGCTTGTCCCCAGAATTCTTCCAACTAAAAGTCAGGTGAAAATTAATCTTTATGTACTCACACAACTTTTTACGGAATTTGACAAAACTTGCAAAACTAGAATAACACCATCAGGTCTTACAGAGGGGGAAAGAGGTTTTGAGCAAACAAAAAGATGTTACCTCACTGAAGTTATTCCATTTTTCAAAACTCTTAAAGAACACTTTGTTGGAGTTCAAAAAGCCCTCTTTAAAGAGGTTAAAGAAATGGAAGAAATTTTTGATCAAATGAATAACGAGGTGGACAAGAATACTGTAGACAAGCAATGTGCTGAAATTGAAAAGAAAAACCTTCTCATTGAAAATGAGAATCTGATTGTTAATTGCTTGTCGACTCAACTGCTGTATGATGTGGAAAAATCACGTTGTCTAGATCTTGAAGCTGACATGTCTAAAGTTCATGATGAGTCAAAACTTATTTCAAAACTTGAAAGGGAATGCCTAAATTTGCAATTAAAGTATCAACATCTTCAAGAAAGTTTTGATAATAAAAATTCACAAGCATCACAGGAAGCTCCTGATTTTAACTCATTCTTTAAAATCAAGAATCTCGAACATCAGATTAAAGAAAAAGATAACGTGATTCGACACTTGAAAGATCTAGTCGCTAGTGTGAATGACAGAAGTCGTGAGCCTCATAATGATGTAGATGTCACTGCTCTTATTGAACAAAATGATTGCGATAGAGTAGAACTAGAAAAGGTCAAACAACATTACAAGGAATTGTATGACTCAATTAAGATCACGCGTGCTCACACAAGTGAAAAGACATCTACCATGTTGAATGAGATTGAGAGTCTAAAAGCTCAATTGCGAAGCAAAGAGCCTTGTTTCACTAGTGACTATGTCAAACCAAAAGTTCTTGCTCCTGGCATGTATGCCATTGACGTTAAACCCATCCCTCATCCCCTTAAGAACAATAGGAGTGCTCATTTAAACTATATCAGCCATCTTAAGGAGAGTGTAGAAACGGTCAGGGAGATTGTAGAGGAAGCTAGAATAGTTAAACCACTGGATATACTAGATAGTTCACTTAACTATGCTTGCCAATACCACTAGTTATCTCAGGAATATTTTTTTAGAATGTGTGATTGAGCACTTGCCCAATAAAATGTTTCAATTCGAAAGAGATAAACAGAGGCCTCCCTCTACCCCTGTTACTAGAAAAAAAATGCAAGTTACTTTTAGTGATGCCACCAGGTCAACCCTCATCTAGAACACACAGAAACACGAAGTGACCAAAAGGTTCAACAAACTTAATGTCATGTTTGATTCATTCTACAGGAGTAAACACTTCCACTGAAAGCTGTGGATCAAAGCCTAGAGGCAATACAAAGAAAAATAGGATCCGCCTGCTAAGACTGAGTAAAGACGAAAGTAGAAGGTCCACCCTTAGGACAAAATAAGTCAGTAGGACAATAGTGAATCGGGTTGATTCTAGCATTAGCTCTAAGTGTGTTGTAATTAATTCGAATTTGAATCTGTGTGCAAAATATGTAACAAATGTTTAAACTCTGCAAGTCATGAAATGTGTGTTGTTAATATTTGAGTCTATGTGAATGCTACCCCACTGTTAAAATTGTCTGAAATAACGGGAAGCAGATCTGGGGAAACCAAAAGGCATAACTGTCTCGATAACTGTTTAAACAAGACCAAGCAGATCTGGAAAAAAAAGGCATACTATCTGATAACAGTTTTGAACAAGACAAGATAGGTGTGGAAAGCAACGGAAGAAAACTCTTTGCTAATGTTGGTTATCATGGTGATCCACAGGAAGAAGTCGCCTTTAGGAAAAAACTTAATTGTGGTTATCAATGGGAGACCACAGGAAAGAATTTGCCTTTAGGCGAACTGAGCCCTTTAGCTAAGCTTTCTGTGAATGTTCTCATAATAACAGCATTACAATCAGGACCCCTAAACAAATTCGGGTTCCGAAGTTTCAAAACCCTCCCAAATTCGAATGTTTTTCAAATGCAGGTAGGTACAGATCATCCTTCGGTATCTGGACTCAAAGCTGTTCAAAATCGATTTAGAGGAAGAAATGATATGGCTCCCTGTAAGCATCTGTTCAGGACCCGGAGCCCTAAATTGATGTTTGGACAAAACAGTTTCAGCCTCGTTCTTCATTCAAATGGATGTTGATCACACCTGTACAAGCCTCGGTCTTTACATTGTCAAAAGACGTTTGATCAAATCATGTTCAAACTCGTTTCTAAAATGTCCACAAAGGCGTCTGCTTGGCATCTCTTCAGGCACGTTCGTTCTTAAAGAGAAGATAGGTTACGCTTCATGTGCGCTTTATCTTCTACAGAAGACGAATTTCTGTTCGTGATCATTCTCATCAAACATAGTGTTCAGTCGTTTAAAGTCCGTCAACGTAGATCCAGCGGGTATCCCTAATTCAACTAGATCAAAAATGGCAATCACATATGCAATTTTTTGAAGGGGAGAAATAGTGAATCTAATGTTTCACACGGTTAAATTGGTCTCTCAATGTGTATGAACGATTAGAATGTGAAAATGAGAGATGAACAGATCCTTCATGCTCGGACTGATGCTGAGTGGTTACAAATTAGAAAGGGAAAAACCTTCTCTTGGATCTATCAGTTAGGAAGTTGCAAATGAATCCCATCTTCCGCATTTTCAGTTGTATCTTTGTTAGGGCATTAAACTACATCAGCAAATGTCCTTAGATCTATATTCGTATTCTGGAATACTCTGACTTATGATGCAAAGACTGGGGTTTATAGCTTTCAAGTCGATGAGCACTGGCTTACTCTGAGTGCTGATCTTCTTCGGAAGGCCTTAGATGTCACTCCTGCAGACTCAGCTCACCCATTCGAGTCACCTCCAGTGGTTTTAAACCAGACATAAACATTCACAAGGAGAAGAGTTCTTAAACTGGTTGATGAAGATGAAGTAAAAGGCTCCTGAACCTCATATGGATGATTAGAGTACAATCTATAAACAAGGTACTCAAATGAGCCTTGGGAAGTTTTAAGGTATATGGTCACGAAGTACATGTTAACAGAAGTGGCTATTCGTGGAACATTGCTCCATACGACCACCAGAAAACTCCCAGTAGTTGAAGTTAAGAGGTGGGATTTATAGCTCTCAGGGATGAAAACTATTGGACCTTTTGTACATCCCTGAGGGATGCTACATCCACAAAGATGGTTTCGTGTAACTCTATCTCATGCAGTTGCTAAATCTGGTGGTAATTCAGTAGGAAAAGATATAAGTGAGATCTGATATGAATTTCTAACATTTTGGTGACGAAAAGGTTAGGATGCTTCTACTAACAGTGGCTCTGAAGGTATGAACCATTGATCTAGATGTATACAAGTTGGTTCAAACTCTAATCAAAAGTCATTGTGGCTCTTGCTGGACCAAACCTGAAGCACATGCAAGATATCTTCCTTGCTCTAATTACACTAAGGGAGGATCCAGTTCAGGAACCCTGAAGCCTTTCATGATGACCCTGGACAACTCAATTAGGGCTCGCCCCATAAATGTCATTGAAACTTCAAAACATTCCACGACCGATAAGATCTGGAGATTTTTATTCCAAATCCATCGTTGATGAATAGTCGTTGAGCAACTATCTAAAGTAGTGAACCAGTACCTATGGATACTGTTGTTAACGCGCCAATTGTTTCTACGAATACATCTGTTTTACAACGATTTGCTAAAAGTGCTGCAACCTTTACACCAATTACATGTCATCCATACAAGTGATCCTCCAGTCTTCCTCAAGGTGTTACTGCTGGACCAACTATCGAAGACACCTCACAATACGCAAGCTGATTATCCCTCAGTTAACCCTGTGCTTGGAGAACTGGTTTTTTGCAAGTCACACATCAGGGGATGTAGTTTAGCTAAACCCAACCATGTGAATCAAACACGGATCATCTCAGAAAATAGACCAAGGATCACCCTATTGATGATATGTTGGTAATCCTTCTCAATCCGGTTATCCAAACAGAAAACAGTTAGCTTTCCGATGCTTTGTGGTAATGTCTACCTTACCGTACTGCTCCAAAAAGTCAAACCCAAGAAAGAAATATGGGTCTTTGGTATCCGAACAAGAACATTACTATGTCATAACAAGCTTTTGCGATGCGGATCATGCGGGTTGTCAGGATTCGAGAAGTAACAAGTACGTCGGGATCAGTGCTCAGTCTCTTGGAGAAAGTTGGTTGTGGTCATCAAAGAAGCCAAAGAAGCTAGGCATTCAACAACGAGGCAGAATACATTGCAAAGTTATGGATGCTGGATCAAATCCTTTGGATGAAGAGATCAGCTTAAAAGACTACGGCTTTCTGTTCATAAGATTCCTTCTTACTGTGTGATACAAAAGTTGCATGCTATTAAGCTGCAACAATGTTACAGCTCTCACGATTTAGCACGTCGACATACGACACATTTTCATTAGAGCGCAAGTGGAGAAAAATGGAGTGGTTGAACTCTACTTAGTGAAAAACAACACTATCAACTGGCAGTTATCCTCACAAAAGCTTTACCAAGAGTGCGTTTCAAATTTTTTTACTCCCACGGATTAGGATGATGAGTTTAACACCTGAAAACCCTTCAAACGCCTTCCAAGAAGGAGAGGATGAGTAACATTGAAGTGTCCTCTTGTATCCTTTGTTCATAAAGAGTACATAAAAATAGACTTAGGTAAATTATTTTAAGTTATTTGGGAATTACTAAAATGGTTTGCAATTACTTCAAATTGCAACCCGGTTCTCATTTGAAGGAAAGATTGTCATCTGAAAGACAACTGTTCCTAACAACGGGTAATTAATTTTACTCGGGCATGGATTACTTTATATCCATGCAACTTGGGATTAATGTACGCTTCAGTGCATTTTTCTTAATTTGGAAGAGAAGTCTTCCTGTTTGATAACCAAATAATTTTTCTTAATGATTAATTCAAAAATTATTTGTGTTAAACTCGGTGGTAAAAGTATTGTTTGAAATCAATCCGGACAATTTGGACACCCAATCATGACTACAGCTCTTTCCTATAGGAAAAGGGGGGTGTCATCGACTTGAGGGTGAGAGTGTTGTTCAATTTAATGTCTGGGTGCCGATTGGGAAAGTTGTAACGGGGTCTCGGAGAGAGAGCAAACGAAGCTAAGGAACCAAATTTCAGTGCTCGCTGCTGCATCAGCTGATGTTCCTTCTAGGTTACAGTGACAACTGATACAACATCATCTCTTCTCAACCACACGACCTCCACTATCATACCTTCAGTTCATCGAGATTTGGTAGAAAGATTAAGATCTGAAGAAACTTCAGAAAATTTCGATTGTCTTCATTAGTGAAGGCTCTGAGATATTGGTACTATGTCTAATCAAAACAAAAGTGGATGATTTTATCATTCCAAGCATTAAGGTCATACTCTTCCGGTAATGAAACATACATCTCGTTACATTAGATGTTTTTGTGATCAGTCTATGAATTTTTCATGAGTTTTTCATAACGTAAACAAACCCAGGTTTTTGAGTTTAACGGAATAATTCTTTCAAAAATTTTCATATCTGACACTAACACATACCCTCAACGATTGAGGGGGAAGCATTTATATTTTCCAAACACGCTTTTTGTGAATAATAGGCACACTTTCTTTCTCCCAATTTTATAACATATTTAAAATCAAGTGATATCCAAAATGTTCAAACGGGTTCTTTGAATTTTGATAAGGGGAGTAATATGTGATTAAAATATGTATGTGAGCATATTACTCAAGATCGGTATTCTCCACCATCATGTGCTTAAACAGTTTCGAATACGATGACACATGTTGGGGGGAGCTTTTCTGAAATGCCAAAATACATCGGGTACTAAAACACTTTGGATAGTTATATCATAAGTACCTGATTGAGTTTTTCAACAGTGATTTTATGGCAAGGTGAACTGTACCAAAAGACTGACCATGTATTTACTTTTATCGAAGTTATAAGGATGGTAAGGTTAGGTACTCGTTCCCATGATCCTGCCAGAACCGGAGGGATCTACCCAGGGACAATCCACTAGTTAGTACAGAAGTCCTTAGGTATGATTAAAAGGAGTAAATGTGAGAATAAGGGAATAGTGCCGACTGAGATGGAGCTAGTACTGGAATATTACCCAAACAAGGTGGCTAGTCATGAAGTCTCGGTAAGCACTGAAGGGGTTGAAGAGATGGAAAAAAAAAAAAAAAAAAAGAATTTGGTTTTTTCACGTGGTGGATAAAAAAAAAGGGTTTTGGGTTGGGTTTATTTATTTTTGGTTTTTTTTTGTTTTTTTCAAAGAAAGGAACCCTTCATTTACTCTTTAGGCAGGAATCCGGGTCAATACATTATGCTGTCAGAATCACAAGTTGATTGCTGACATTGAAGACGAAATCCATGGACCAAGTAGTGATGCATATGCACAACCATTCCCTGCCATTCGAGTTTCTCTTGAAAGAAAAAATGTCTCATTTGTCACGGGATATAAACATGCCATCTACTGATACGTCACTCACTCCGACGACTCAGTGTAAGTCGGTATGAAATGGTGGCAAGTAGTCTACTCCAGCCTCCGATCACTAATATCAAAGCGCCACTTTCGAGTCTAGAGCAAGAGTTAATATTTAATATCGTTAGGACACTTTTCATTATCTTGTCTTTCACACACTGTGGAAACAAGTCTACTTATGAGTCCTACGCATTATCCTATGATATTGCAAGAGCAGAACATCTCGAGTGTTACATATGTATTCACAATGAAGATGGAAATCCTCGCCTAGGCCAACAATCAAACAAGCTCATAGGTAGGTGACTTGTGCGATTCTACAAGAATCAAACTTGTGGTCATCTGGAAGAAACTGATGGTGAGATTCTACTGTTGAATCAAACTTGTTCTAGCACAAGAATTGACGGTTTTTGAACATTTGACAACCATTCAAAAACTATCGAAGTGTTAAAAAATATTTTCATAATTAACAATTTAGACTATTTTTTTTTAAATCATTTTTCTCTTTATTGCTAACTGTTTCATTACTGGATCATTTAAAGATGGAGATGGAGATGGAGATACCCGCTCTAGTAATGGTCATAGTTAATGACCCGATATGCTCAGACACGTCCATTCCCTGTTTATGAAGTTTCTTTTGTAAGATCTCATAAAGGTGGTCAAAGCTTCAGCAAACTCTGATTCATTTCTTCTTCACAGTTGTGACAGATGGCAATAAATTACTAAGATGATTGAGAGATTAAGTTTGGCTGATGATTCTCAAGTAAGTCATGATCAAAAATCAAAATAGTCAAAGTGAACAAGCTGATTGTTATTCAAAAGATCACTACAACAATATACTTGATGTAACTGAAGATTCTAAGAAGACTGCATGCTGTAAGAGTCTTAAGTTTAGTGTTTTCAAGGGTGACCTCCCTTAGGGGGAGATTGTTAGATATGAGAAAAAGACTCGGTCACCCCTTGTATTTTACTGTTTATTATAGCTCGTAGTTTAATAGTTAATAGTATGATTTTCGGTATTAAGCCGGGTACTAATACCCGGTATATTGTAAGTACTATTTATAGCTCTTCCAACTTTGGGTAAGAGGCAAGCTTAGTCATTATTCCTTTTACAAAGGAACACATTTTCTCTCTCTAAATATTCTCTCTAGTGTTTCTCTATCTAGAAACTTGCTCAATAGCCCACTCGAATCAGATCACCGTGTTATGTAAATTAAACACGATCCTACACAACCCGTGCTTCCTTATGTGTGGAAGGAGTCTCTCCTCCATTCTTCTCTAATATCTTTGATTTATTTCTAAAAAAATCACAAAAATATTTTTTCTTTTTTGTGTGCTTTTGTATGTTTATTTTTATGCAGGTTCTTTTGCTTCAAGTATGAAATATGAAGTTTACGTCTTAGATAGCTCTACTACAGCTATGCATTTTTCTATGCCCCGGGAAGAATCGTTCTCCTTTAATTTTCCCTATTTTATCTCTATTATCAGTTATCACATTGACAGGAATGTTCAACTTAAGTGTGGAGGGGAGCCAAATAGGAAAAATTAATCATATCCCTCTATGTTTTCCCTGTTAAAAACTTTCCAACTGATATTTTATGAAAAATTCTAATTATATGTTTTCAAATTAAAGTAAAAAAATGCTCTTAGTAAGGCAAGTCCAACTGGATTGACATTATAGCTAGCACATCCTAGTCCACTAAAGTATGAGAATTATAAGCCTTTAGAATATTCAGGTATCCACCTTTGATACCTAAGATAATTGATGCCTTTAAGGCTTTTCGACGTTAGGTTTGAATGCAGTAATATGTGACTATTCCTGTCGTTACGGATGTGTACGTAATTGTTATTTGTCGCTCTTTCTGGAACCATTGGTATTGGTTGATAATTATGTTTAAGAGAGCCGGTAATTTAGAAGCTCTATAACTTTTGCTTAATCATTATTTACTAGACCGAAGCCTATCACATGAAAGGTATCCCGCAAGTCCTTGTTCCTGCAAGCACTCCTTTTAATGCTATATTACTGAAATATCTAAAAGTTGAATGAAGAAGCTCTGTGCCAAGCCTTAGCAAACAAAAAAAAGAAGTTATATATGTGTGTTATAAACACTAGGAACTACATGCCCTTAAGACCTGACTTATCCTTTGTTGGGTTAGATGATTCTGTCTATAAGACTAAAGTGAGTGAAACCGAAACTAGTATATCTAAGACTAGTAAGGATATTGTAGAAAATCCTAAAACTGTTTGGCCTAGTGCTCCCATCATTGGACAATGGGACACTGATATTGATAATGATAGTGTGTTTAGACCTAAATCTGATCAGACAAAACCAAAGTTTACTAAAATCAATTTTGTCAAATCTGGTGAGAATGTGAAATCTGTTAATAAGGAAAACACACATAGACAAGTAAAGTATCCCATGAAAAGTCAAAGTCCTAGGGATATGATAACGCCTAAATTATACATATTTCTATGGCGTTATTTATGTTTATTTTATCATTTCTCATGAACTTTTGGTACTTAATCAAGCTTAAATTGCTTATAGGTTCACTTAAAGACTCTAAAGACTCAAGCTCAAAGATCTACACACTTTGGAAGGCGAATACAAGAAAAGAAATTTTTCTATTTAAAAGTTCAAGAAGTTCGCCGCACTTTCTACAAAGTTCGCCGCACTTTCCTATGAAGCCTCTAAAATCGGCGCACCTATATCTTTGTTCGCCGCACTTTTCCCGAAGTCAGAAGAATTAAAGTCTAATAAATGCACATGCATTAACTCACCAAAACCGCCGCACTTATTTGTAAGTGCGCCGCACTTCTAGTCAAAACATTAAATGACCATCGCATTAACTCCTCAAGTGCGCCGCACTTAATTCCAAAACCGGCGCACTTTTTCCAAATTTTAGCCTATAAATAGAGGACGATTTTTGCATTCCAAATCATCCCACACACAATCACTCTCACTACTCCACACACACACACTTCCCTACTACCAACCAAAACACCTAGAAACACCTCCTCTCTTGAAGAAAAAGATCTAACGATCAAGAACGAAGAAGTTTTCTTACTAGTTGTTGAAATTATGGAAGTTAATGTAAAGTATGATTTTGTTATGAACTCCTTAGCCATGAGAGGCTAAATCTCTCATGACTACTCGGTGAAGTTACGATAATGAATAAGCGTTTGGTATAATCTTGATCATCTTAATCTTAAGCTTATATTGCAACCCTGTCATATCTTATCTTATCTACTTTTGCTTATCAACCTAGATTATATAATCATATCGGTATAGGTCGAAAGACCCGTTATGATCTATGTGGTTTTAAAGATTTGTCTATGGTCTTTAACGTCTGTGCTGAGAAATCCACTTTCGTAAATTGATAAACAAAATAAGCTTTGATATAATAGTAACTGGATTATTTGAGTGACACATTTGGTCTAGTTAACTAAATATAAGTCTTAAGTTAAAACAAGTTGATTTGTGAAAACGTTTTCTGACGAGAAATCGCCTTTATAAATTAATGCCCCACTCTCATGGTCAAATCATTTTAAACACTTATAAATTTTTTTCAACTATCCGAGTAGTCATCTTTATTATCACTGGTAAAACTAAAGTTACTTTCAAAATAGTTAAAGTCTATTCTCTTGCTGGTCACACTACTCTAATCCCCGTGGAACGACCTGGTCTTACCTAAAAAGATTATACTACATACGTGAGTTATACTTTTACCCGTGTGTTTCCCATAATTAATCGGTATTTTCAGTCTTATAAATTTAAAGCTTTTGAAACACATCAATTTTTTTAGCTATTTTAGTGTTGATTTGAAGTTAATTGAGGTGAAAATGTTGAGCTAAAATTGTTACAAAATGGATTTTTTATTATGCATGTAAAAATATATTGATATATGAGTTTTGTTTAATGATTTAAGGTTTTTTTATTGCACAGAAACGATGAATAAATTACTGTGCTGATTAGAAATTTATTGTGATGAAAATGTTCAATTATAGTTACATGTTATTCGTTTTACATGAAAGTATATAATTTTGTGATTTGTGTATTGTTGAGTTAAATAGTTGCGAAGCACTAATTGAGTTATTAAAGGGTGTTCTTGATGGCTAATAAAAATGGTTGGGGATTGTAGCAAATAAGCAATTACCAAACTGCTTATATGTTTTGAAGTTGGTTTTTTAATTGCTTGTATGGATCTGATGTAATTTTAGATAGGGAAAGTAGGTTGTGATGTTTTGTTTGGTTGATGAATAGGTGTGATGTTGAAGATGATGATGGTGGTGGCTGTGGATGATGATGGGTTGAAGATGATGATGGTGGTGGTTGTGGATAATGATGGGTCGAAGAAGATGATGGGTTGTTGTTGATGATAATAATGATGAATAAGTTAGGTTTTTGTTATTTTTTTATAAAGTTTGTTTTTTATCTTTTATTTTTTTATAAAGTTTTAAAAAAAAAAATATATGTGTATATCTGGAAAAAAAATAAGAAATATAACAAAAGAAAAAATTATTAAAATTGAAGACAAGGGTATTTCCATCATTTTAGTTCGATCAAGAACCAAAAGTGGAACCAAACCTTCACCACACGGACGTTTTTTGCACTTTCGAAACTCGGCGGACCAAAAGTGTAATTTGGCCAAACCATAAGGACCATTTTTGCAATTCTCTCTCATTTTTTAAAATGATTAATTTATATTTATTAAAGCTCAAACCTTGTAGTCTATCATTTTTAATCTCGTTAGGTTATTGGTCACATCACTACCACAACTTTATAAGGATTGTATGTTTGTGAATCAAGTTCTCAACTTTTACATGATTTCCTACTCATCAATTACTATTAACATAGTAATTCTAGCTCCTTGCTAGTTTCTTAATAAAATTCGCTGTTCAAAAAAAAAAAATTACTATTAACATATTAACAATGGCATTCAAAAAGACATAAGAATTATTCGACTGGAATATAAACTATCCAAATCAAAAACTGAATTAAACTGAACAAATCTGTCTCTCAGTCATAGGATCATAAATAGGAAAAGCAACAATATGCGCGCGCGCAGCGTCATCAATGTATAATAGAGGAAAAAATTTATAAATTCGGAGATCGATAAAGAGAAAAATATTCAAACTGAATATGATGATTGAGACGAGACTTGTACTCGATCCTCTAAAGCGATGAAAAAAATCCCTAAGAACCTTTGAAAATCGTTTAGTGAAGTTGGGGTCTAATTTTGGTCGAGTTAGGGTATATTATATTGGTTTTTTTACTAACCGACACTCTCTATGGTGTAGAATTTCAGGGCCTCTACACTGTAGATATTCACATTACTTACGTTGATTTTCAGGCTTAGATAAAAACATAAAAGTTGTAGATATCTCTTTTGTCTTTCCGTGCGTCTTAAATTACCTAAAAACGAGATAGTATGAAGGATTTATAGACAAAATACTACAACACCTTTTAGAGGCATAACGAAAAATTAATTTTATTTTTCAGCTTCGTTTCTTCACTTGATTCTTTTAGGAGAAATCCATAATCGACTTATAATCACAATTTAATGCTTTATTGAGTATTTCACCGTGCAAATCCTTCAAAGGACTTGAATTCTTTGTGTCAATTTTCCATGTAGGATACATCAACTGCCTTCGTTCTTTGTACATTTCCGTGCCTTTTCATTTGATGCTTATTTTTAAACCTAAAATGAAAATAGATAACAATTAAGTACCAAATTTTAAGTAAATGCAATAATATTAAGCAATAAATGTGAGATAACGAGGGCTATGGCGGCCGCGCGTTGCGGCAGAGCATTCTTAAAGGCAGCTATAAATATCCGATAAACTAAACATATTGCAAAGACGATAACAAATCTCGTAGATGTCATTGGCCATAAAATTTAACACGTCAAGATTACGTAACTATAATAGAAAAAGTATTAACAAAGAAAGATAAAGAAAGCTTCAATGTGAACCTTAAAAAAAACCATGGTATTTTCAAACAATCTATCCGTGCTCAGAGCACCAACTAACTAAACCCGAAATAAAAAATCATACAGCTTATGGTTTACCGATTGATGCTGTGAACAAAGGATAAGTTGGTCAATAATAGATAGGTTTGGTATTTTTTTCAAAATAGTTCTAAATCTAAAAACTACAAAGAATAAAAAGGTTTGTAACCATCGAAAGAAATAATGCTCCTTTATCCTGATGAATTCGTCATTCCAAGTTGCTGCCCGGAACATGTGTCTTCAAATTACATTTAGAATTTGCGTCATTACCTGTTACTTTTTTACTAAAGCACTGGAGATTACATCCCACCAGCATGACTGGAAACCAACTGGTATGGCGGCTCAGTGCTCGACATAAAGCAAATGGCCGTTGAAAACTTGGACCCAATGAATTGACCCCGGTTATGCAACTGCAAACGCGGGAAACTACATTAAAAAAGACATTAAGGATAAAATTTGTGAAAAACTAATAAGAGTAACAATATTTACTACCAATCATTCATGGTCCAACTAACAACTTACTTAACCAAACGACACCGGGACACTAACAAAATGACCGTATTTATATCAAAACGACGTGCCAATATCTGCATAGTAGAGTTGGTCAGGAGGTTGTTACCATATGCAGAAGGGGGGTTCGAGCTTCCCCGTGAAGGTTTTCCTTCCGAGGCGAAAAAAAGAAGTGAGGTTTATCCCCTAAGACGAAGGTTCGAGTTTGCATATCGCCCAACTAGATGTCACTGCGGGCTCGAATCACTAACTACTAACTTGTCGTTAAAAAAAAACAAATATCAAAACGACGTTATCCGCATGCCATAATAGATTAATGCAATAAATAATTAACTAGTTTTAAAAACAAAATACATCAAACTTTAGTACTCCATCGTCTCAGAATAAATGTAACTCTTTTTTATTTTGATATGTTTCAAAACAAATATTCTTTTTATGTTTTAACCAAATTAAAAGTATTTTTAATATGTATGAATGATATTTGATTAGTTAAGTGTACAGTTAATAAAGATTATTATTTTTTCAAAAAAAATGAAAGTACAAATTTATTATGTGTCGAAAAGTAGTACTAGTATAAAACTACAAAACGAATTTTTGACGGGTAATACTATTAGTACCATCTGTCCTAAAAATATATATATGTTTTGTACTTTTAGCAACTTTCACCTCACTTTGTCTCTTAATCTTTACAGTAGAACACAGTCTTTTGTCAGGATCTGTGTCGTATATTTTGTCACTTTATCACTTTTGACTTATTAAGCTTTATGTATAATTTTTGTTCCGCATTTCCCATTCACAGTTTTATAATATAAACAAAATTATAAAATTAAAAAACAACAAAGATTAAAAAAACGAAAAACGAGGGGGTACAAATGGCTTTTTATGAGGTCTTTATAATCTACCCCATTTTTTTAGGGTTAATGACTTGTAACAATGTATTTTCCCATTTGTTCACTTATTAGATATAAACCTAAAAAGTATCACAATACCCATCAAACTTTCAAATTTTGGTTCATTATCATAGGTTTTAGAGTCATCTCTTTGCAACGTTAGTCCTTTTGACTAACGACCGTTTGTAATTAACTCAATAATATGTTTTTTTCTTTTCTAATTATTTTTAAAATTTTCTATCTATTTAAAATCAAAAAAAAACTTACAACCTCTAAAAAACACAAAAAAACACCTAAAACCCCCAATACAAACAATAAAAACACACACACACAATAACATCAAATAAAACACCGACAAAACACCCCCCAAAAAACAACACTAAAAAAACTACCTAAAACCCTAAAACACACCCACTTACCCAAATAACCCTCTACACAAACCTCACCCAACTATTACAACCAACCTCACACCACCCCTTAACACACACTAATACACCCACACACACCCCTGACACACCATTAAACCAATAAATCCCCCCCAACCAACTATAACAAACCTCAATAAACTTAACCTCACCCCAACTCCCCACAAACCACACAAAAAAACACCCACCACTCCTACTCAACTCCCCCTATACACTATAAAATCTCACCTAACACCCTCACTAAATAACCACCTCCACCTCATCCCCCATCATCCACAACCAATCTTCTCCATCCACCCACCAAAAAACATAATATCAATCAAAATTACCAAAAATATTCAAAACATATACACAAATTTATAACCACCCACCCCCACTTACTAACCACAACCAGTTTCTTAAACAAAAAAAACATCCCCCTCATCCTCATATTCCCCCCCCAATTTAAAACCTCCCCATCCACCAACAAAACCCTTATACCCCCCCCCCCAACCCACCAATCAAAACAACCCCCAACCAACCACACCCCAACAATGATAAAAACAACACCCCACACCCCCAAACCCCCACAACACCCCACCATAACACACAAACCCCCTCACCCCCCCTAACAACCACTCTCCCACAATACAACAAAACCACCCCCGCCACCCACACTACCGAAACCAACAAAAATTACATCCCCACATCAACATCCATACTACCCAAAATACAAAAACCTTTAATTGCTAACTAGTTAAGACCAAAAAAACAGATAATTAACAGTGTATCATATAACATAAGAAAACCTCAAGAACTTTATTATTATAAAAAATTTCAAATTCATCATCACTAAATAAAATCCCACCCATTTCCAATTAAAGTACCACATAGACAATCAAGACACAAAGCAATATAATCAAATTGGATATATCAATTTACATATTAAACATCCTTACATACAAAAACTACAAACTTTAAAAAATATGAACCAAATAAAAAACAACAAAACCAGTGGGTCTTGCGCGCAAGATATCCTCTGGTGGGCAGGTTGTATGCGCTCGGCTAGATGTGTGTAGAGTGTAGGGAGTCGTAGGTTAATCTAAGCTAATTTTTTGTGAAAATTTAAGTTTTTTTTTTTTGACCTTTTTCGCGAAGGTTTACGCTCCACAATTTTAGCCGCCCCGAAATCCCTTTTTAATTGCCTGAACGCCGCGCGAACTTGAATGATATTTGCGCCAATTATATTAACATTTACATTTTAGCCTAAAAATTGACTGCCATCATCTATAAAAAAAGTCGAAAAAAAAAACTTACATGCACACAAAAATGAAAAGTTCGACGAATGCCGTTTTATAAACTGAGGGAAAAAAAACAAGGAAAAAAGGAAAAAAAAAAAAAAAAGAAGTTAGTTAAATACCTTTAATTCAAGTTGACCCTAAAGTTTAGTACCTTTTGGTGGTGCGATTTATTACCTTATATTAAAAGCTTTGTTGAGCTTTTTGTCATATCTATATCAAAACAAATCTCATTCTCAATCTATCTAACTCATAATCTACTATCTAGTTTCTTCATAAATACAATTTCCCATTGTACATATATCAGGAATTTTTTGTTATTTTAAATTTTATTCTTTAAATCAATTACTTACTTTTCTATTTATACAATTTAAGAACATTCCTTCAACTCTACCTTGTCACTATGAAGACACCTCAACTCGTATCTGTACTAGATGTTACATCACCTAAAATAACTCTCTTAATCCTTATCCTAACTCAATCTTAGGATCCTTATAAACCACATACCATATTAAAATGTAGTCATTTTGTGATCTAATAAAAAATACATTTAAACCATACACTAATAACAAATTTATCTGCAGCGCCATACTTACTCACAAAAATACTATATAAATGTTGTGCCACCGCCCTCTATAGTCACTAAAACCTATACACAGATATACTATTATGCCGTAAAGACATCTTCATTCACCACTCCACAAAAAACCCCCCCATTTGTAAAGACTATATTCCCCCTAACCCTTGCTCTATTACTTTTTCTATGTCCCCCACAACTACACGTTCTCCAATATACTGATTACCATAAAATAACTCTAATATCTACTCTTTCCCCAAAATTTTTGAGAAGTCTTTAATGAAACGTCGGTAAAAACTGGCATGTCCGAGAAAGCTTCTAATACCTTTAATATTAGTAGGGGGTGGAAGTTTTGAGATTACATCGATTTTTGCTTTGTCAACTTTAAGTCCTGCGCTGGACACCTTGTGCCCGAGCACAATTCCTTCTTTGACCATAAAGTAACAATTTCCTAGTTTAAAACGAGATGAGCGTCTTTATAGCATTGGAGAATTTTATCAAGGTTGTTTAGGCATGTGTCGAAAGAGTTTCCAAAGACGGAGAAATCGTCCATGAATACTTTGACTGATTCTTTGATCATATCGTGAAAGATTGCCAACATACATCTTTGAAATGTGGCAAGAGCATTACATAAACCGAAAGGCATTCGCCTATAAGCGTATGTGCCGAAAGGACATGTGAATGTTGTTTTTTCTTAGTCATTAGGATCGATAGGAATTTGAAAATACCCAGAAAAACCATCGAGGAAACATAAGTATTTATTTCCTGCTAGTCTTTCTAGCATTTGATCCATAAAAGGTAAGGGAAAGTGATCTTTTGCGGCTGCTTCATTGAGTTTACAATAATCAATGCATACTCGCCAACCCGTAATGGTTCTGGTTGGAACAAGTTCTTCATTTTCGTTGGTGACAACTGTAATACCACTTTTCTTTGGTACACAGTGGATAGGACTAACCCAAGGACTATCGACAATTGGATAAATTATACCGGTATCTAAGAGTTTCATGATTTCTTTTTTGACAACTTCTTACATGTTCGGGTTTAACCTTCTTTGTTTCTGGACAACTGGTTTCTTATCATCTAGAAGTTGTATCTTGTGTGTGCAGAATGATGGGCAAATACCAGGAATGTCTGTTGTTTTCCAAGCGAAGGCGTGCTTGTGTTTTTTAAGGACGAATATGAGTTTGTTCTTCTTTTCTTTGGATAGCTGAGATGATATGATAACAGGAAGAAAATAGGGTTCTTCCAGAAATAGATATTCCAGATTATCAGGAAGGGGTTTAAGTTCGAGATCCGTAGGAGGTTCTTCGATAGATGTTTTGATTTCATAATCTGTACTGATGGTGATTTTTTTGAATGGTGGATCTTCGGTGTCAGATTCAGAATCAGAGTTTTCATCAGCAGTCATTGCCATGAATTCATCAAATTCAGCAAAGATTTCTTCTTCGAGAAGGGTTCCTTTGATGGAATGAAGAATTTTACTACCTTCGTCTAGAAGAGCGTCGAAATCTTCTTCTAAGATTTCATCGATGACATCGATACTGAAACAGGTATCATCATTTGAATAGGAGTGTTTCATTGCAGAATTGATATTGAAAATCATTCGTTCAGTTCCAACTCCAAGGTTGAGTTGTTTCTGTTTAACTCGAATTACAGCATCAGCAGTGTGAAGAAAGGGTCGGCCCAAAATGAGGGGAACTTTACTATCTTCTTCCATTTCGAGAATAACGAAATCAACAGGGGTAGGTAAATTTACCAACTTCAACTAGCATATTTTCAGCTATTCCAACAGGGTATTGGAATGATCTGTCAGCTAATCTTACGCTCATTTTGGTAGGTTTAAGACTTTCGAGAGATAATTTGGCATATAGCGAATATGGCATAAGGTTAATGCTAGCCTCAAGGTCAGCTAAGGCATTACAGGAGAAAGTTTTGTTGAAATTACATGGAATAAGAAAACTTCAGGGGTCTCCGAGTTTAGGTGGAACTTTGTTTTGGATCATTACTTAACTTTCGTCGCTTAAGAAAGCGGCGGAGATTTGTTCGATCTTATGTTTGTTGCTTATGAGTTCCTTGAGAAATTTTCCATAATTAGGCATTCCGGCTAAGAAATATATAAGAGGTACATTGATTCGAACTGCACGAATTACGTCAAGAAATTTTCTGTATTGAGCTTCCATTTTCTCTTTCCTTAGACGTTGAGGATATAGAATTTTCGGTTTATATGGTGTGGGTAATGGAGTTTCCTTGACTGGTTTTGGATTTTGAATTTTTGGTTGTGGTGTGGATTCTTCGTTTTCATCATCGCTATCGAAGTTGATAGGAGTTTCAGAATTGGTTTGTTGATCATTGGGGTTAACTGGTGAGTTGTAGGATTTACCACTTCTTGTGAATACGGCATTCACATGCTCATTGCGAGATTATGGTGGTTGGTAGGCTTTGGAATTGTGTCCTTTTGGGTTTGGTTGAGTGTTACCAAGAAGAGATCCAGATGGTCAACCAGATTGCTTGTTAGCAAGTCTATCGAACTTGGTTTCAAGATTTTGAATTGAAGCTTGATGATTTTTGGCAACGGTTTCGAGTTGAGTTTTGAGATCCATGAATGTTTCTTTGACGAAAGCGTTGGTTGATTGCTGGGATTTCATGTAATCGTTGAATTGTTTCTGAAGATCGTATGGTTTATCATCGGTATTGGATCGATAGTTGTCTCGATTGTAACTACTTCGTTCGTTTGAACGCCAATTATCGCGATTTGAGTCTCGATCACGGTAATCATTGTAAAAACGAGTCTTACGAAAAGTTTGCATGAATTTAGCTTCCTCTTCACGGGACATAGGTATATTATCTTCATCAAGATCGGGTTTAGTTTTTTTAGAATGGGTTTGGAGTTCTTTATACTGAGCATCCATTTTCAGGGTCATGGCATCCATTCGGGCCATAATTTTGTCAGTATCGGAATTACTGCTACCTTCATCGGCGAAAGCAACGATTTTTTTAAGAGATGATTTGGTTTTTTGTTTTTTAGCCCAATCGAGCTTGAGTAAGACCTTGTCTTCCAAAAGCTGATAAGCTTGATTTGGTGTTTTATAGAGAAAAATACCACCAGCTGTGGCATTCAGAACTTCTTGGGTTATTTTGCTGAGACCATGATAGAAGATTTTAATGATATTGCCTTTGGACAAATTGTGACCATGACAGTTTCAGAGCATTTCCTTCATACGAAGCCAAGCATCGGTTAGAGATTCATTTTTGTGTTGAGAGAAAGCTTGGATTTCTCCGAGGAGTCGATCAAAAAGAGATGGGGGAAAGAATCGGCTAATGAAAGCGGTTCGGAGTTCATCCCATGTTTTGATAGTTCCTTCGTTGAGTTCATCCAACCATGTTTTTGCTTCCCCAGTAAGGGATATGGGAAACATCATTAGGCGGACAGCTTCATTTTTGGTATCTCTGTATTTAAACGTATCACAGATTCTGAGGAATTCGTGAATGTGTTTATGAGGATCGGTTTTGGTTCTACCATCGAATTGATTTCCTTTGATGAGGGTCAAGTGGTTACCTTTGATAGCAAATTCTTAGCAGTTTTAGGAATAGTGATTGCGGAAACGGGAGTCAGAGCGACAACATGGTCAGCAACCCACTTGGGTTCATCATCCACTGGGAATAGATTTTCAAGAGTATCAAGAAAGTGACAGAAGTGGTTGATGTTGAAAATTGGCGGATAGACAATTCTTGAGTTTTTAGGTGAATTGTTTCTTTGATCGAATAGAACTCTTCTGTTTCGTCGATGACGTCTTCGATTCAGAATATGTTCAGGTTTAGGTAACGGTTCAACAAGTTCAGAATTGGAAGCACAAGTATGCATCCAAAGGAGAAATTGTTTGGGTCAGTTTGCTAGAAAACTGTACGGCGATTTTTGAAAATGAGGGGGAGTTAAAGTAATTTTCCAGAGTTTGACTACAGAACAGCTAAGAAATCCTCGGTAGCGGCACCAAAAACATTGATGTGTTTCAAAAGCTTTAAATTTATAAGACTAAAAATACTAATTAATTATGGGAAACACACGGGTAAAAGTATAACCCACGTATGTAGTATAATCTTTTTAGGTAAGACCAGGTCGTTCCACAGGGATTAGAGTAGTGTTCTAATAATCAGCAAGAGAATAGACTTTAACTATTTTGAAAGTAACTTTAGTTTTACCAGTGATAATAAAGACGACTACTCAGATAGTTGAAAATATTTTATAAGTGTTTGAAATGATTTAACCATGAGAGTGGGGCATTAATTTATAAAGGCGAATTCTCGTCAGAAAACATTTTCACAAATCAACTTGTTTTAACTTAAGACTTATATTTAGTTAACTAGACCAAATGTGTCACTCAAATAATCCAGTTACTATTATATCAAAGCTTATTTTTTTTTATTAATTTATGAAAGTGGATTTCTCAGCACAGACGTTAAAGACCATAGACAAATCTTTAAAACCACATAGATCATAACGGGTCTTTCGACCTATACCAATATGATTATATAATCTAGGTTGATAAGCAAAAGTAGATAAGATAAGATATGACAGGATTGCAATATAAGCTTAAGATTAAGATGATCAAGATTATACCAAACGCTTATTCACTATTGTAACTTCACCGAGTAGTCATGAGAGATTTAGCCTCTCATGGCTAAGGAGTTCATAACAAAATCACACTTTACATTAACTTCCATAATTTCAACAACTAAGTAAGAAAGCTTCTTCGTTCTTGATCGTTAGATCTTTTTCTTCAAGAGAGGAGGTGTTTCTAGGTGTTTTGGTTGGTAGTAGGGAAGTGTGTGTGTGTGGAGTAGTGAGAGTGATTGTGTGTGGGATTGTTTGGAATGCAAAAATCGTCCTCTATTTATAGGCTAAAATTTGGAAAAAGTGCGCCGGATTTAGAATTAAGTGCGGCGCACTTGAGGAGTTAATGTGATGGTCATTTAATGTTTTGACTGGAAGTGCGACGCACTTACAAATAAGTACGGCGGTTTTGGTGAGTTAATGCAAGTGCATTTATTAGACTTTAATTCTTCTGAATTCGGGAAAAGTGGGGCGAACAAAGATATAGGTGCGCCGGTTTTAGAGGCTTCATAGGAAAGTGCGGCGAACTTCTTGAACTTTTAAATAGAATTTTTTCTTTTCTTGTATTCGCCTTCCAAAGTGTGTAGATCTTTGAGCTTGAGTCTTTAGAGTCTTCAAGTGAACCTATAAGCAATTTAAGCTTGATTAAGTACTGAAAGTTCATGAGAAATGATAAAATAAACATAAATAACGCCATAGAAACATTTATAATTTAGGCGTTATCATGAACATGCCTAAGAGATTATATTATAGGAAATGGAAAGAAATTCACCAAAAGGTTTCTTTAAAGTGATTAAAACGTTCACACAAGTTGACCAAAAGTTTCTGCCAGTTTTAGGGTTTTTAACAAGAAGCTTTAAATTAAGTTTTTACACAACAAGCATATAATGGTGATATAAAATCAAGCATGAAATGTTTATAATGAATGAAAATATGTATAATAAGATGCTTACAAAGATTTTGTGGTGAATGGATGATCAAGAGTATACAAAACTACCCAACTAGTCTTAGAAACGATCATTTCAATAACCAAACCCTAACTTCTTGTAAAATCCTTAACCCAAAAGCTTGAAATCCTTGTTGTTCTTGGTGTTTGCTGCCTAAATACGTGAGAGGAGAAGAGAGTTCTTTGTGAGTTTGAATGGTGAATGAAAAGTTAGTCACAAGTCCAAGGTTTATGTAAAACAAATGTGGTAAAGGTTGAATGAGTTTTATGTGGCACAAGAGTAGTGTGTAATGGCAAATGAAGCAAAGCATCTTGGAGTGCTGTGGAGTGGCATATAGGCCGACCAAAAGGAAGATAAAATAAGGAAGAAAACTAGCCAAGTTACTATGCACATGTGATAAGTTCAAAGAGGGTAATGTGGGGTTTGTAACTTTAAAAAACACTTGGTGGTATTACCCTATGTGTGGGCCGGTTCTAGAATGAGTAAAGAGGGGGGGATAAAATATACTTTTAGCAAACATAAGTACTAGTTGTGTAATATTCTCAAAGGTGGTGTGGGTATTAGGTAAGTTATGCATGCATGCATGTAATATAATGCAAGTTTGAAAGACTTACGTAAAAATTCTAAATCCGTATGCAAATGATTTGTAAATCACACTCATAAGAATGATAATGTACTAGTTATGTTTAGACTAAACTTAGTCTAGAGTCAAGATACGTTCAAAGTTGTTTCTCATTACGCGGTTAATTTATCGGTTATACGTAAAATTCAAGTATTTACATGTTCAAAGTAAAATGTTCAAGCTAATAGTTAAATATTAACCTGAAATATTGTCAGTTGTCACAATTCTTACTTTAGAATCTTTATATTGTTTCATTGTTGGTTCGATTTAGGGTTAAAATCCAAAAGTGTTTCGTTTGATCTTCAATAATCACAACAAAAGGTAAACAAGGTAGTTTCTTGTGTTTATGTTAATTAATTATATGCTATACTTGATCTTGTTCTCCGTTGCGTTTACTCGTGTTTATTAGATGTATAATATGTTAAAATACCAACAATAAGTTAATGATAAGTAAAGTTATATATTAAAAAAGGTGATATAATAGAAAAACATATTGTGACTAGGAATGGCAATTGGGTAGATTTGAGGCACGTTTGGGGCAGGCGACCATCCCCTATTTCCAAATCCTATTAGCAAACCTAGCCTCAAATCCACCCCGATCCCCATGAGGATCTTATCGGGGCGTTCCATTAGGGCAAAATGCTCCCCCAAAGCCGATCCAATCCCCTTTAGGGATCTTATTGAGGCGTTTCTTCGAGCGCAATGCTCCATCAAATACACGTTGTTCATTGTTTATTTTTATTTTACATCATATTTTACCAAGATGATTACATGTAATAATGTGAAGAATAAAGAAGCCACTAATAATATAATACAACATATTAAACACTAATAATGATAAACCACGTTTGAAAAATCAAGGCTTCTTTAAAAAATATCACACAAAAAAGTTTTTCTAATCAAAACTTGCAATTTTGCAAAGATACAAAACTACAAAAAATTGATAATATTGTTTTTATTACGTAAATACTAACATAACAACATATGAATATAATAGATCTATAATAATAAAGTTTCATTCAGGGGGGGGGGGGGTTGGGGATCTTGTGCCCCGCTTTCCGCCCACACCCGATAAAAATCCCCGTTAATGTCCGAAAACCCGTCCCATAACCCGATAAGCATGCCCCGTCCTGCCCCAAAAACTTTAGGTTTAAGGTCTTCTCGTCGAGTTCGGGTTTTTTTTCCACATCTAATTGTGACATTTGAAATAAAAACTAGCATGGTACCCGCGCAAAGCAGCGGTTTTGGGGCCGTTAAAAATGAAAAATACTAAAAATTAATAAAAATATATCAAAATAGATGTTGAATTAAAGAGCACAAAATTTTAGAAAATATAGTGAAAATAGATCATAAAAAAAACAAATAGATAAAAAGATATTTCAATTTAAAAATAAGGGTGATTTTTTAATTAAGAAGTGACACGTGTCAATCTAAGATGCGGTTTCTCTAAAATGAGATAGATTATCAAGATTGCACATCCTTATATTTTCATAATAAGTAAGTTTAAAAGTCTGAATTTTTAAAACTTTCTAAAAGTAAAAAGTTCTAAATGCTTTATAATATACTACATCCGTCCCAAAATAAGTGTCCAGTTTGACTTTTCGGAGTCAAAATGGTTCAACTTTGACCTTAATTATTTGTGTGTGTGTTATATTATACTTGATGCAAAATATGTGAATGGATTGAGTTTTAAATGTATTTTCCTTAGTATATTTTTTTCTTCAAGTATTACATAACAAAAATGTATATATATATATAAGGTCAAAGTTGAACCAGTTTAACTATAACTGAACACTTATTATAGGACGGAGAGAGTAGTATAGATTGTGAAGTGCTTCACCACTTTCAAAACTAAGGCTAGATATAATAGTCAAGTAATATTTATTTTCGACTCAGTTCTTACGTTTGCTTTTCAACTCATGACTTTAATTTCATCTTTCAGCCGTAACAATCACCAACTAAACCAAACACATTATAATATTTCACTTTATACAAAGATACCCGACATGATAACTTTCATTTATTCGCACACACAAAAAAATTACTGTAATAATAACACCACGAACACCATTTTTTTTTCGTAGGATGAAGTCTCTCACCGAACCGTGCCCACTTTTCCACCTTCGCGCACCACCAAACCTACCCGTCATGGATCTTCATGTGCCAAACCACCCCCTTCGCATGTGAGAAAGTCGGCCATAGCGCCCCGACTAAGGACAGATGAAGATCTTTAATCAGTCGGACAAAGATCACAAAATGACCTTAGCCAACTTTGAGAAGACATTTCGTTCAAAAACAAAATCACACCAGAAAATATCTAAAAGCAATCCTACAAACCAGAAAAGAATGACATCAAATGGGGTGTTGCCACGTATTAAAGAGCCATGTTTGAACCCATAACATGTAAGATTTCTGATCATTAGTGCCAAGTCACGTGATACCGGTCGGGGTTCTTCAGAATCCCAAACAGTAGTTTATGGGCTTTTTAACTATTTGACATTTGTTTATGTATTGGTCAGTGTGCAGTCAAATCCTACCTAGACCAAAATACAATTCGTTAGGTTAGATTATATAGAAAACAACCTAATTGTAACAAATCATGATACGTAAATCTAACATGAAAAAATAAAAAGAAAGTAATAAAACGAAACTTTGGTCGAAATTGAAATAGACTTTGTTACATTGACACGCAAGTTTTTAACGACAATATTAATAGGTAATCAATGTGGTACAGAGGACGGACCTAAGATGTTTTTGGTGAGAGCACGATGAATGTTGGCTGACTAATGTAAATTTTCATTAAAATTTTAATTTCTTTTAAAAGAAATTGGTTCAGAAAATTTGTGTCACACAAAACATGTTCTGTTTAGTTGGTTCACTAACATGTGATAAGAAATAAATGTCTTTTTAGTTTGTTTATTAAATTTAATAAAAACGTACGTCTGAGTTCATTTTAATATTTCATCCTCGCAAAATTATAAATTGCGCAGTTAGTGACTTATAATTCTAGGCCCGTCCAGGTGATATATGTCGGTGAAGAATAACTTCCAATGTACTGTAACACAATATATGATTTCACGTAAGAACATAGTTGATATGGTTATTTTTTCTGTGATTAGAACACTGACTCGTATTAGCTCATTCATTGAGTCATGTCTATATAGATCTTCCTATTATTACTTCATATATATATACGATTACCCTATTACTTCATATATATACGATTACCGTTGCTTAAGTAGTTCTTACGATTACCGCTGCTTAATTAGTTCTTACGATTACATCTAGTTGATCAAGTCAGGATACGATTACCCTATTACTTCATATATATACGATTACCGTTGCTTAAGTAGTTCTTACGATTACCGCTGCTTAATTAGTTCTTACAATTACATCTAGTTGATCAAGTCAGGTTCAAAGCACAAAGGAGGCTATACTTATCAATAATAACACATATAAGCTGGCTCGAATTTTACTTTAAGAATTTGCAGTTGAAGTCAAGCTCAAATTTAGTTTTAAAGAAAAAGTAAAGCTCAAATTTAGTTTTAAAAAAAAGTAAAGCTCAAATTAATATTTGAATATCAGGGACGGAAAATGTAAACTAAAGATCAATTTTGTACTGTCAGAAAGTATGAAAAAAACGACCACAGTGGGAGTCGAACCCACGACCTTCTGATCCGAAGTCAGACGCGCTAATCCACTGCGCTATGCGGTCTTATATATCATTTGGGTTAATACATACATATACATCAAACATCTTTCTTTTTAAAATGGCGAATGGCATTTCTAAGAGGGAACAAAAAATAACATTATTTATCACGAAATAATTAAAGAGCCAATAAATACCTTTGATAAAGAGTTCGTTAAACGACAAGCACGCAATGACGGAACCAAGAAACTAGGTTGTGGGGGGTAAAATTTTCTTCTTCACAATAGCAACAAAATAGAGAAGAAAAAACTAGGTTCGAAATATTAAATCGAGTATTATTACTTAGAGATGAATGATTTATAAATTTTTAGAGTGTTGAATGTTGAGTTTCAGTATGTGGGCGCAGAGCCGTCTCGTTGTTTTCGGTGACCCTATGCAATAACAACAAAGAGGCCTCATTACGCTTGTAAACTAACGAGAAGTTGCATATAAAATTAAATTATATGACTAATATATGTTTAATATTATACGTATTTATATGTAAAACTAATAAAAGTGTGGCCCTTTTTAAGTGGAGGCCCTGTGCGACTGCACCTCTTGCACACCCCTCCGAGACCCTTCTAGTGGGTGGGCCTTGGGTAGGGGGGAATTTAAGTTTTGGTGCATGACACTTTCGAAAAAAAATGTCAAAATTAAAAAAAAATACAATAAAATCACATTTTTTTCGGCTAGCTATGGAAAGTACCTGCCCCCATACTATAACCATGCATCCGTCCATGCAAGCACGAGTCGAGTTTTGCAACACCCATAGCCTTTTTTATTTTGGAGACGTCGAAAAGCTAGATTTTATGTTGCTTGAAAAATTATGTTGCCTACAACTTTCTTGTTTTGAATAGTTAATAAATTTGTACAAAACATTATGAAACGAAACAATTCAGACTTGGATTTAACAGCAAATTGTGAAGTTTGAACTACCAAATGACAAGCTAAACCTTACTCAAGCAATTTTGTATTATTGCAATCTATAACTTTAAAAGAAGACACTACACGTTGAGTGAAGACTCTACACAACAAAGTAACCAAATTACTCGTATTGATTCTTTGATCATTTGATGCAATAAAGATCATCTAGAATCGTAAGTACACATATATCTTCTAGAATACATTTAGACAAAACATATTGTATGTGTTTTTTCTAAATTTGTTGGCCACGTTTTCATTTGGTTTTACTTTTTATTTATTCGTTTTGCTCATGACTCAATGTATTATGTGTGTATTGTTGGATTATGGTAGTCGAACTAGCACGAATACATTACGAATATGTGAGCCTATTGGAGGCACACACGTTAATACACGGAGAATGCGTTTTATATTTCACAAACATTATTAAGACAAAACCACAAGGACTTAAACAAATTAAGACATAAACTTATTGTGTCTTAATAAACTAGGAACAATGGGATATACTTGAAGCATATAGGAATTCGTGTGGTATATTCCAAGGGTTTATGAAACCGGTTTGGATAAGGATTTGGGAAGAGCAAATGTGATAAGCTTATGACTTGTATTCCTAAGTCTATCACAACTAGGGTTAAGGGCTTATATATACCCCTCTCCCCTAGTTCATTCTACACGCCTAACTCTTCCTAAAATACTCAAAACATAAATCGTTCCTTGTTCTTTTCTTCTTGTTTCAGCCGAAGTTCGACAAACCCATAAGGGTTTTTTTGGTTTTCGGTTGTACTATTCCCAAGCCGAATTCAACCTAAAATCTTTTAAGGTTTTCGGTTCTTGTTCATCTCCTAGCTCGACGTGTTTGGCAAGTTCGTGGTTTGTAGATTAAAACCCTAAAAGGGTTTCGGGTTTTTGCTCTTATTCGGTCCAAGGGATTTTCGGTTCAATTAGGGTTTCTTAATAAACCCTAATTCGGTTCGTGTGGTTTTCGGTACCAACTCAAAGGGTGATTTTTTGGTATTCGGTTCGATTACAAAGGTTGTTAGTTTGTGAAGTTAAGCCTAGCAAGCTTAACGTGTTCGGTTGACGTGATTGTGTGAGCAACCGTAGAGGCGATTGTTTTAGTCGCTTTATTTGTTTTCTTGATCATAGGCTAAAAGGTACGCGTTTCTATTTACCTTTTATTTTGTGTTAACCATATGCTATTACTAGATCCAAATCCGCTGCGTACTCGTAGCTACTTGGTTAGCTAGATGTTAAATCCCAACAGTGGCATCACGAGCCAGCTCGTTTTAGCTTTATGGGTTACACGTTTTATGTTTTAATTATACGCCTAGTTTACATGCCTATTATTAAAACACATGCTATGATCTGCTGCGTTTGATATTTTATTTATGTTTTACTAGAAAAATATGACAATAATATTTAGATTCTTGCCATAAGATAAATAAAATATGTAGATATTGATCTTGAAAACTATTAAAAGTTAATATAGGTTAAAAAGGAAAATTAAAATTGTTAATTTAGCTTGCATGATTCCTTTTTAATTAATTGCCTATTCCGGCTATAAGACCCACTCAATCACAATATGTGGTGAATGGGGCAATCTAGGCACTTTAGCAGAAAACCTAGTGAGGGTCTTATGGTTCTCCATTTGGGGAAGACTCGCGAGAGAACTCGGATTTTACATGTTTACCTGTATGCTTAATGTCATCTTTTTAATTATGAATCTTAGTATGCATGATTATTTAATGTCTATGCCATCCAATCGTAGAACACGTGCACTTGGTTTGAGTCTCTTTGTCAGACCCTGGACCCCTACCAACCCATGGTGAATTTCGCCTACTGGTCAGACCTTTGACGATTTTCACACGTTCTCGTTTGGTCGACTTAATTCGAGTCTCTTTGTCAGACCCTGGACCCGAGGCATAAGATGATACTAAACATGCTCTTAACATTATTACATGCTGACTAATGTTTTGACTAGTATCATAAATCTAAGAGTTGCATTAAATTGCAATTAACGCTCAACGCTTACCTCTTGCCCTACTTGTTTACATCCTGGTCAGACCTTGGGTAATAAGTGGGACTGCAAGTTAGATCTTAGTCTTAATTAGTAAATTAATTGGGTAGTTAATTCTATTAAGAATTTAATTATCGAAAATACTAATTGTTTGAACTTTTTATTGTAGATGACTACCTCAGTCGGAAACAATTCGGTATTCAAGAGTTTCTTCGAGAAACAAAAACTCACTGGACCCAACTTCATTGATTGGTACAGACAACTACGTTTGGTACTTTCAACTGAAGACAAGGAAAATTACCTTGAGCATCATATTCCTGTTGCACCAGTTGCACAACTTGGACAACAAGTTCCTCCTGAGGCTCTTGCAGCTCATGCTGCATGGGTTAAAGGGCAAAAGGAAGTTGCTGTGCTCATGCTATTAACCATGGACCTAGATATCTAACGAAATCTAGCTATGTTTTCTAAACAAGCTGAACAGGAACTTCTGCAGACTGTGAGAGAATTTCACACTTGCAAGCAGGAGGAAGGTCAATCTGTTAGCTCCCATGTTCTAAAGATGAAGGGCTACATTGACAACTTGGAGCGACCCGGTCAACCAGTTGGTCAAAACCTTGCAGTGAGTCTTATCTTAGTCTCTCTCAATAAGGATTTTGCCAGCTTCGTGCAGAATTTTAATATGCACGGCATGGGGAAGACCGTGAATGAACTACATGCCATGCTTAAGCTGCATGAAGAAACGCTGCCAAAGAAAGATGCTAATCCTGCACTTTCATGACATTTACTGAGCAGAGGGTTCAGATAAAATCCACTAAAAATAAACCGCACAAAGCTGCTAAGAGGGGTCATGGTAAAGGTAAAGGCAAGATGGGTTATGCACCTAACAATGCACCATTTGCTCCTAAACCTAAGACTCCTCCACCACCTAAGAAGGATAACCCAGCAAAGGACGTCGTTTGCCACCAATGTGGTGAAGTTGGGCACTGGAGAAGGAATTGTCCTGTGTATCTCGCTGAGTTAATGAAAAAGAAGAAGCTATCTCAGGAAGCTAGCACTTCAGGTATTTTCACCATAGAACTCTATTCCTTCCCTAGTAAATCTTGGATTTATGACACTGGTTGTGGTACTCATATTTGTATTACGACTCAGGGACTACGGGGAAGTAAGAAGCTGAAACCAGGGGCTTTGAGTCTGTACGTGGGCGATGGTCATCGTGCAGCCGTTGAAGCAATTGGAACTTATCATTTAGAGCTCCCTAGTGGATTAGTTATTGTCTTGAACAATTGTCATTATGCTCCCTCTATTACTAGAGGTGTTATTTCAGTTTCGCGTTTGTTTGACGATGGATTTATTAATCGTTTTGATGATAACAATGTTATTTCAGTTTCAAAGAATAATCTAGTTTATTTTATGGCTGTCCCACGGGATGGTATTTTTGAAATTGATATGTCTTGTTCAAATGCAAACGATAGTTCTATGTATGCAATTACTAATAAAAGAGCCAAAATTAATTTAGACTCTTCTCTCTTGTGGCACTAATCGTCTTGGTACAATTAGCAGTATGCAGTTGAAAGTGCAACTTGATGGACTTCTCAATTTCTTATTGACATTGAGTCATAGGAATAGTGTGTTTCTTGCGTGTCTGGTTATGATGGCCGGAAAACCCTATTCACATCAAGTGGATAGGGCTAAAGATCTACTTGGACTAATACGCCCGATGTATGTGGCCTCCATTTAGAGTTGTGTCAAGACAAGGAGCCAGCTACTTTGTCACTTTTACTGACGACTTTGTCGTTATGGTTTATGTTGACTTGCTGATACATAAAACATGAAGTGTTTGAAACCCTTTTAGGTATTTCAAGAGGAAGTAAGATAAACCAACTCGGGAGACCATTAAGTTATTACGTCTGATCTGGAGGTGAATATATGAGTCATTGAAGAGTTTTTGGATCATATAATGGTAGCATGAGTTTATTTTGCCACACACGCCTCCCTACACGCCTCATAAATAATGGAGTGTCAGAGAGGAGAAATCAAACACTGCTAGACATGGTTCGATCCATGATGAGCTAAACTACTCTTCCAAAGTCCTTTTGGGATTATGCCCTTGAGTCTGCTGCACGCATTCTCAACATGGTTCCAACTAAGAAGGTTGATAAGACACCATACGAAATATGGCATGGGCAAGCCCCTAAGCTGTCTTACTTAAAAGTCTGGGGTTGTGAGGCATTTGTTAAGCATGATACACTTACCAAACCTAACAAACTTGATCCTAGATCTTTTAAGAGTATCTTCATAGGATACCCAAAGGAAACAATGGGATATTCTTTCTACAGCCCATCTGAGAACAAAGTATTTGTTGCTAGGAATGCTGAGTTCTTGGAGTCTAAGCTCTTGGATCTTAAAAGCAAGTGGGAGTGGGGAAGATCTTGAATAATTCAAGAAGAAATACAAAATCCTTCTATTAGACACATCGCTTAAATATGAAGAGGATGATAAAAGAATTGATGTAACCTCAAAGTGATTTTCAATCCATTCGCAGGTCCACAAGGACTCGCTCCGTCCCACAGGATCGATTGTGTTTATTACATTGATGCTGTGGAACATGAGTTAGGGGAAATCTGGTGAACCGCTAACTCATAAGCCTGCATTGCTGGATCCTGAATTCCAAGAAATGGACTTGGTTGCGATGAATGTGGAAATGCATATCCTTAAAAGACAATGATGTTATGGGTCTTAGTTGAGCTTCCTCCCAATGACTAGAAACCGTTAAGTAGCAAGTGGCTTTTCAAGATAAAGACTTCATGATGGCGCAGTATACATCTTTTAAGGTGTATGTAGCAAAGGGCTTCACTCTAACCTATGGGGTTGATTATGAGAAACCTGTTCTATGGGGCATGACATTAGAGCTTTTAGATTCTCTAGACTATAGCCGCGTACTATGACTATGAGATATGGCAGATGGATGTCAAAACCGCCTTCCTCAATGGATATCTTTCCGAAGAATTCTATATGGAGCAACCTGAGGGTTTTGTTAATCCAAAATATCCTAACCATGTATGCAAACTTAAGCGTTCCATTTATGGACTTAAGCAAGCATCAAGGCAATGGAATAAGCGATTTGATGATGATAATCATGAAATTTCGGTTCACTCAAAATCCTGATTGTGCATGTGTATACCCTAAAAGCTAGTGGGAGTTTGTCGCTATCCTAATTCTATATGTCGATGATATATTGCAATGGAAAACATTATTCCAGGTTATAAAGATGTAAAATCCTATCTTGGAAGAAGTTTTGCTATGAAAGATTTAGGGGATGCTGCATATATTCTTGGAATCAAGATCTACCGTGATAGGTCAAAGCGGTTAATTGGTTTAAATCAAAGTGATTACATTGAGAAAATCTTGAAAAGCTATTGTATGGAAAATTCCAAACGTGGAACGATCCCAATGCAAGAAAAGCTTAAATTGAGTAAGTCACAAGGTGCTTCAACGCCTACTGAGAAACAGCGCATGCAAAATATTCCCTACGCTTCGGCTATAGGATCTATTATGTATGCTGTGAGATGTACTCGTCCTGATGTTGCGTTCGCACAGAACATGACAAGCCGATTTCAACAGAATCCGGGTGAAGAACACTGGACTGCTGTTAAAAATATTCTTAAGTATCTTCGCAATACTAAGGATATGTTTCTGGTATATGGAGGTAATATGGAACGAGAGCTCAGAGTTTCTTGCTACACTGATGCTGGATATCTGACGGATGCTGACAACCTAAAGTCATAGACTGGTATGTGTTCATTCTTAAAATGGAGGTCGTTGTTGACTGGGAAAGTACAAAAACAAGTAATTTTTGCAACCTCATCTACAAATGATGAATATATCGCTGCTTTTGATTGCATCGAAAGAGGCTGTATGGATTGTATAATTCTATTTCTAAGGGTGGGCATTTGTTCCCACAATGAAGAACCCATAAGTATGTATTGTGATTAAACGGAGCCATAGCAATGCGAAAGTTGATGGAGCACTAAAGGTGCAAGACATTTTTGCGCAAAAAAGTTCTACTATTCTTCGCGAGACCATTAAGATGTGGTGATGTAAGATAGAAAAGCTTGACCACATATGTAATTAGCTGACCCTTTCAAATAGGCTTTGGCATTCCCTTTAAGTATTCTGAATTACTAGGAATATCGGATTGTTGGCCAGCTAGTCGTGTTCTTGTAACTATGTGTTTGTTTAGTATTTGGATAATTTTGGAATTGTAAGATAGTTTTAATTTCTGATGAATAAAAGATACTGGGGATTTGTTTTCCTTCATATTATAACTGTTATTCTATATTGTGCATGTTTAATCCATGAATGATTTAAATCTTCTAAATTTAACGTCCATTGTCAGTTAACAATATGGAATATTGGTATTATGTTAAGGCAAAATGTGAGTGTTGCTTATATTCTTTGAATATATGGCTGGTTCCGCCAAACTCATATATTTTGGTCCAGTAAATGAATTGACGACTTAATCAGAAAGATAGTAACTATCTGATTCACTCTTACCGTGTTGTCTGCTTTGAGACGTTCCGGTAATGAGAACTAGCAAGCATGGTGAATCTAATACATCTGTGTTAGAAGATCCTACGCTTTGAGCTGGAAACCCTGTCAAGGAGATTCTTTGAATCTACCTGATCACAGGTATAGTATTTATACTATAAAACGGGAAACCGGAGGTTAATGCAACCGAAGTCAAGATGAATGACAAAGCCATATTCATCTTTTATTGCTAACTGTCTTATTTCAGGTTTAGACGACGGTGTTGCAGCCTCATTCCAGCGAAGTCGGATTCATAAACCACATGCTCATACTCAAGCTTTCAAAGTCAATCGTTCAACATCAAGATAGTTGATTCTAATCTTCCCCACTATCAAAGAGCCTCAAAGTCAAATAAAGAATCATCAATTGGGGAGATTGTTAGACTTATAATCACATATGTCAAACAAGAATGTAACAAGTATGAGCATGTTGGTCAAGAGCACAAGTTGATCAAGAAAGTCAAATCAAGATGATTCAAGTCAAGGAGATGATGCAAGATAACGATCTCAAGAACTCAAAGTCAAAAGATAAAGGCTCAAGATCAAGATCACAAAGCATGAATGAACAAAGCCATTACAAACAAGACAAGACCAAAACAAGGCAAAGCATAAACGTCAAAAGTCATATCTTCAACGTCATCGGTAGTACGGAGGAGTTTGAAGAAAGAGACCTCAACATTGGGGGAGATTGTTAGCCTTAATTTTATATAAGTCGAACAAGAATGTTATCGGTCTTATTAGTCATAATTAGTCTTGTTAAGTAATAGGCTAGTCGGGTTCAATGGGCTTGGATTGTAATCTAATATTGTCCATGTTTCGGGCTCAAAGCCCAAGAAAAGCCAAGCCCGGCCCAAGTTAGAAAGCCCATAAGCCACTCATGGCTCAAGGGTATAAATAGAACCCTCTCCACACATGGAGAGGGTGTTGGTTACCATTTGCATAGTTTGTGTGTGTGTGTAATCTTCCACCTCTTTATTTCTCTCTAATAATCTTTCACTTTCCTTATCTCTTTTCTATCTTTGTTTGCTTATTGGTATAGCTTATGTTGTGTATGGATTAAAGCTTTTGGGATAACATTATGTTTTGCTTTCCCCAACTCACAAGAAGAACAGAGATGATCTTTGATGAATTACAATTTGGGAAGGCCAGTCACAATATCATACTTCGAAAGCAAGTTGATGGTGTCAAAGTTTAGATGTGAAAGACGACGATGCCATAACCATGCTAGTGACGATGAAGCTTTAGCCATTAAGCAAATTGGATTGGGAGTGGATGTGTCTTGAAGGGTGATGGGGTAAAGATCTGTGCCACGAGAACCTATAAGAAGATTATTTCCCTTCAAATCACGGATGTAACATGTAGACTTCCAAAAAGCAACTTCCAAATCCGCATCACAAAATGGACCAACAGAGAATAAATAGTGATTCATCCCTTTGACGTAATAAACCATTTTGATAGTGACATTCCCTTGAACCAGATCTCTATAACCAAGAATCGGTGTAATTTGATCATTTCTAAACTTCACCATTCTTGGAAATTTCTCCATAAAATTACTTAGAAGCTTGAGATTTTCCGTCATGTGCTTTGAGCACCCAGAGTCGACGATGAACAAAATGATATCTACGAGATGCAAAATAATTAGAAGACGATGGAGTATTTGATACAGTGGATTTCCTAAGAGTCGTGGGTTTTGAAATATTAGTAGTTCTAGGTTTAATTCCTAGAAGCATACTAGTATTTGCTTTAACATTCACTGTGCTAGACTTAGGTTTCTATTTATATCCCGGTGGTGTGATCTTAGAGTACCACCATTTAAATGTCTTACAAATCTGATCATATTGCTTTCTAATTGTACTTCTAGGTTTCTGGTTAGTGGATTCTGCAGCAACTGTGTTAGAAACAAAGAATTGAAGTCTAACAAAGAAGTTTCGGTCACTCGAAGTTAGACGACGTTTGATAGCTCGTTAGTTAATGTATTGTAATGTAAACGGGCCGTTGAGCAAAAAGTCCGCAAAAGGCCCACAAAAGCCTACATAGGCCGCCCCCTTAGAGTATTTATACTCTTGTTTTTCTTTTTCTAGGGTAAGACATTCCATCATACACCAATACATTGTCAAGATTAGGTTTAGCCTCCTTTTATGTTTTGTCTCTCTTTTCATCAATAAAAGTTTTTAATTTCTTGCATCTTGATTCTACATATCATAATTAAGGTTGTGATTGAATGATCATGGAACCTACAATTGGTATCAAGAGCCTTCAATATTGATGATTTGATTTGGTTTTGTGTTTTTATTTTTTTTGGGTATTCGGCTATAAACAAAAAAAAGGGATTCGATTTTTTTTTGGTTTGTTTGTTTTTATTCTTGATTCATAGATGGTTTATGGTTAATCTAATATCATAAAAACCATCTCGTTAGCAATCAAAGACTTGGTGATTTTTTTTCTTCTCTTTTTGGTTCGAAAATTATAAAGAAAAAAAAGAGTATTGATCGAGTTTTGTGGGTTGGATCGTGATATACAAGTTCGTATTATACTAATAACATCTCTTTCCGTGATTTATTGAAGTGGTACAGGTTACTCGTGGTGATTTTGCAAGAAAAAGGGTGTTTGGATTCGTTCCTGTGTCAACCGAACGAGTTAAAGCATTCTCGAGCCAAACTAGTGAAACCTTCATCAACCGAACGAGTACATCCTTTGAGAACCGATCGAGCTTGATCCTTCTTGAACCGAATGAGTGACAACTAGTTGGGATCGAAGGAGTAACATTTAGTGATAACCGAACGAGCCAAAACCTTTGAGGACCGATCGAGCTATATTCTTCTACAACCGAACGAGTGAAATACTTGTGAACCGAAAGAGTTCACTCTTTGTTCACTTGCTTTAATTGTGAACCGAACTAAACAAATCAAACAAAAACAACACCAAACACAAATCAAACATCTCAACAATCACTTGCGATCCGTTCATTCATTCATACTTAAATCAAAATGTCAACAGACAAAGAGTCAAGTGCAGCGGGAACGGACAATCGTCCTCCCATGTTGGTTGAAAGTGACTACGAATCGTGGAAGATTCGTATCGAGAGATACATTCGTGGTAAACCTCTTGGAAAGTTAATTTGGAGATCAATCCAAAATGGACCTACTCCGCATCCCCAAATCACTGTGACAAAAGGTCAAGGTGATGCTGCAGTATAAGTAATGAGAGACAAGCATGATGAAGAGTTTACTGAGATTAAGAACAATAAAGAACTAGCTAATATTCAAGCAACCAACATTCTCAGTCAAGGGCTCCCAAGACATGTATTCAACATACTAAACCAGACTCGTACTGGGAAAGAGATTTGGGACAATGTAGAGCTTCTAATGAAAGGTTTGGGAAAGTCTCTCCAACAACAGAAGGAAGAACTGTTTGATGAGTACGAACGATTTCGTGCAATAGGAAATGTGTTAATTCATGACTACTTTGTTCGTTTCCACAAGCTGATCAATGATATGAAGATTACTCAGCTTGACATTCCCACTCATCAGATGAACACCAAGTTTGTCAACAACCTTCCTTCGTATTGGGCAAAGTATGTGACCAATGTGAATAACAACAAGGATATTTCTACGACAACCTATGTTGAACTTTATACTTACCTTAAATCATATGAACCACATGCTATGAAGACACTCAAGAAATAGGAGCAGTCTACCAGCATTGTTGATCCTTTAGCATACCT
>BQNB010039185.1:4266-48234 GCA_026074375.1 Tanacetum coccineum | reverse complement strand
AATAACCCGGATTTATTAGCCAAATCAACTTTTTTTATTACTCAAACCTCTTAAATTTTTTGGGGGGGCTAAACTGAACCAAAAAAAACCCGACCCGAAACCCGAAATATTAGTCGCGCTTCAAAAATAGTGCATACCCTACTTCCAAATCCTAGAGTCGTCACTACATGCAGCCAAGCCATTCTGTGAGGCCCTCAAAGATAAAGTAAACACCTGGTTACGAAACTAAGCTCCTTGTTTTCTTGAGATTAGAAAACAATGTCATATAAACGAGTTTTTTTATGTTTTTTGGAAAATCAAATCTTCTCCTTTTTATTGCAAATGTGAAAACATAAAACTATTTTTTTTTCTTTAACTAAACGCACTGATCTCATTTGAATATGTTTTTAAGATGGCAAACCTAAACAAAACTCATAAATGTGGTTAACAAAACTCATTAGATAAATATTGGTATTCATGTGAGTTCTATGTTTTACCCATGATGCAAATGAAATGTCTCTATATATATAGGCTCATATCTCGTTTTTAAAAAACTATAATCTTCTAAGACCATGGTTAACATTCAATAAACATCTAGATGTTTTCTTATTTAATATCGTATAAGATTTCTGCCTCACTTTATATATTGTAGAATATTTGTTACATACAAAATTCAAGAACATTTTGAATAAATAAATATTGTAATTAATATCAATTATTTTCCAGTTCAAAAAAATTATTTTGAATAAATAAATATTATTTTTTCACTTTTACTTTTGACATAATGACAATTTTTACTTTTACATAATTAATTACTGTCTCCGTTCTAAAATTATTGTTATCAGACAAAAAATACACAGTTTAAAAAAAATTTATTTATTACTGCTTTAAATTTTGCAAAAGTAAAAAAAATACAGTTTTATCTTTTATCAATTATTTAACGTTTTCATAGAGTTTTGTAAACAACAATTTTGATTAAGGGTAATATAGTAAACTTAACCAATTCAACAAATATATATAGTAGTGGACAATAATTTTGAGACGAACCGAAAAAGAAAGATGAACAATAATTTTAAGACGAAGGGAGTAATAATTTTTTATTTTTACTCATCTTAATGCTCTTGGTTAACAATTTAATTTCTGAAAACAAAAATCAAATAGTTAGCTAAAGGTCTCTTATTATTATTTCACCATGTTTCAAATCAAAACTAAAAATTTCAGCTAAAAGTATACACCGAGAAAAACAAGTGCAAATGTACAATGCTGAAAACCAAAAGTATCGATAATATGTAGTATTGCAAACGTCTTAATAGTATGTCGTCCCCGACAACCATGCCATTTTCGAGTGTCTTCATCCTTTTGCCCTACATTGTTGAAATATACATAGATCATGTTAGCCACTTACATGATGAATAGGATTTTATAAAAAAAATGATTGAATATACATCAACAAAGAATGTAATACGAAAAAAACATTTATTGACATGCCTAATTGTTATGCCTAAATGTATGTCTAATCTTGTGTCTGTGTCAACGACCTATTTTTTCACAAACAAAATAAACAGCTACCATATCCATTTAAGCATAAAATTAATCATATATTTAAGCGTCTCAATCATTTTCCATTGATTAGAAATTTTGGTTATAAGTCCTATTTAGATGGATAAAGGTTCACGTGTGTTGGGCTTTTTATATTTTATACAACTTTTGGGCCGAAGATACAGTAATAATTTTGGATTTTAAATTATTAATATTTCAAAATATAGAAGCCCAACCAGCTAAATTTGCCACTTCGCCAACATGGAGAGTCAATGTTTAACTTTGTATTTTGAAGTGTAACGAGGTTTGCAAAACCGCGCTCTACTGCGAGTTATTTACGTACTGTGTCTTGTTATAATTATTAAGATGGACTTAGTTAATCTTTGATGGACCAAATAAAATATGTTAAAGCTCATTCTATAAAAAGCCCAAGCCATAGCCTAGACGCGAGCCCAAGTAGCGAGCCCAAGCCACCAGGCCCAAAAATATATGTTTGGTATTCCGTTGTTGTGATATTTTTGTTCAAGTCCGTGGAGATAAAATATATGTTTGGTATTCCGAATCGGGTTGCGTTAATGGGCCGTGTTAAAAAAAATGGTTAGTAATCGGACTAGCCCATATATACAGGCCTAACGCCAGGCCCAAAAATTAGGCATAAAAGCGCCATAGCCCATGTGCCTGCTAAATGTATTATGTATTTTTAAATTGTTGGCACAAAATAGGGAGGAAAAAAATGTTACAAAAGTACCGACGCATTCAGATAAAAAAATACTCGCGGTAACATTTCCGAATTGACTTAAACAGTGTCATTTTACACCATGAGACAAAAAAAATAAATTCGCAAAAAAAATAAAAAATAAAAAAAACAAAATTTTAACGCCACGCAACAACGCGTAAGACCATAAAAAAAACTACTAAACATGATACTGAAAAAGTAAACCCGCACTAATAAATATGACACCGAGAAAATAAACTCGCACAAAATTAAAGGAAAAAAAAAGAATTAATGACACGCAACAACGCGCGAAAAATTAATGCCACGCAGTAACGCGCAGGAAAAAATAAACTTACACTATTAAACATTAAAAAAAACGCGCGAAAAAACAAATAAATAAATAAAAATAAAAAATTAACGCCCCGCAACAACGCGCGAAAAATTAACGCCCGCAGCAACGCGCGAATATCTTTGCTTGTTGATACTTATAATATAATTTAATTAATCTCTAACTAGTTAAATGTTTTTGAATCTTTTTTCAACTTGGCTAAAAGATAACCTGACAACTGTATTCATTTTTAGCAATTAATTAATCTATTTGTAATAATATTTGATACGTTGATTTAGATTAGCAAAAAAGTAAACTGCAAAATTCGTCCATGTAGTTTGGCCAAGTTGCAGATCCAGTCCTTATTATTTCAAAAGTACACTCATCATCCTTATGAGGAACTTACAAGTGCATATTTAGTCCTCATCTAAAGTTAAATTACTAAACTACCCTCTTTATTTTCTTTTTCACTTTTGTCACTGTGAAGGTAATTTAGTCATTTAATTTTGAGACGAGTGCACTTTTGTAAAGAATATGAACTGAACCTTCAACTTGACCAAACAATAGACAATTTTTGCTCTTTTCCTAGAGGTGAAGTTAACCTGCCGTGTTTGTATCTTTATAGAAGAGACTGTTTTTAACTGAACCAAATTTGATTATTTACGGCACGTAACAGTAGTCTTTATAGAAGAGACTGTTTTTAACTGAACCAAATTTGATTATTTACGGCACGTAACAGTAGTCTGAGTGCTCTCGCTCAGAACGCGTGCGGGTTGCGCCGCATAGGACACCCGCACGCTAACACTGTTACCCTGCCTTTCTCGCATCTCCCCGAGCTTTGTGTATGTGTATCTTGTGTCTCTGCAGGGGTGTATTAAAAAAAAGAAAAATGGCAACAGTTATATTTTTATACTTGTGTCGAATAAAGCATTTTCAGGACTTAATAGTATTACAATTTGCGTGAAAAAACCAGTTTTAGTTGAGTACCAATCAACAGAAGTGAGTCCAATTTTGCCGGCATAACTGCGAACCAAATCGCTTGAAAATGAAGTTTTTCTTTGTTACACACAAGCTACTGATAGCTGCATTAGCAGATATGCTAATCGTTGAGTTAAACGCTAAACTACGTGAGCAAACGTTGTCCGATATTTTCCAGGTTGGGTTCATTTCCAATTTTACATAATGATTGATGAAACAATATAACATTACCAAACTTTTGATATGCAGATGTTTCTGAGATATAGCCAAAGTTGTATTCTTATGCTTAAGTATCAGTTTAGCGAGTATCGTTACCAAGAAAAAACGAGTCAATTCAGAATAGTTGTATACTTCAAAAAAACGTTGTCACTTGTCTTAACACTGGGAAAAGCCTATATACAGCTTCTATATTGGGCTGTATATAAAACTTGAGTCCGAAACCACTTTATTTTTGTTGAAATCGCGAAAAGATTATTTACTATCCCTTCACATTTTTTATCAGTCGATTAAAAGCAATGCCGGGTTAACGAGTACTATTGGTCATTACGGATTGATATATTAATATATTCTTTACTGTTTCACCTACCGATGTTAACGAACCTAACCCAGGTTAATGGGAAATAATGTTACCTTTACGAGAACTTTTGGCTGAAACATATAATGAGTAGTATATGTCCCAGGTTTCTCATAATTTCAAACACTGTTTAATTAATTTGCATTTTAGGCATTAGATGTTTTTTGATGACCTAGTTACGTATAAGAGTGTATAGGAATAAATACAGCTCACATATTAACACACAAATGTCTACATAGGTAATAAATCTTATTAACGAGATTACAAGTTGTATATACAACTATAACAACACGAGGGTAGATTAATCTATGAAAGAAAAAATGAGGTAAAAATGGAACTGAAAACTTAATATTCATTTAAATAAAGAGGAAAAAAACTTTTAAGGCAACGTTAAATGCAAGAGATGCAACATGAATATGGACATGATATCAGATACTCAGAAAGCAAAAGAACGAAAAAGATTCTCAGTCTAATAAAAATAATAACATCCTAGGATATTTTATGTACATCAAAGAGAGATACAAAGTAAAAACGGTAAAAAAAAAATCTATTTTCGACTCTGCACTAACATTTATCTAAGCATGACTCAATATAGATGTAAGACTCTGCAGCACAGCTAACATTAAGAGCCACAAGAAAAGCGTTTTGCTCTACCCACGCGATGTTGCATAACAGTGGTTAATAGAAAAAATTTAACTAGACTATATCATAGCAAGTTGTTTCATGATTGCACATTTTATTCAAACAAACGCAGAATTTAACAGGTCCTAGTGTGTGTACATATATACATACATATGCACGCAAATGCATATGCAAAAACATTCGTATAATACTCAAAAAGGACTTTATCCCCCCCCCCCCCCCGGGCCCGGGTGGTTCTCCCCGCACCTATTAGAGCACAAACTAAATTCAGAATCCAGCAGAATATTCCTAGATAAGTCCACAAACCACCTACAGAAACACGTTGCCCAAGACATATCCTGCCCGCATTCTTAATTTGGTAAAGCAAGTGAAACATAGAGCACATAGCATAAAAAGAACAAATCATAAATGACCTCTATATGCATATCTGAGCATGCCTAAATTATTTCCTACAGAATCATTAACGCATTTAGAAGAAACATGGGCACACGGTAATACCTGAACAAACGGTTCCCATCCAATTTCCCAACAGTTTACTGCTGCTTCTGCTGTATTTGAAGCAGTAGGCTAGCTGCAAATTTCAGTGTCGATTGATATCGTTCATTCTTCTCAGCATCAAACTCCGAACTTTGCTGACCTGGCACCACACCTTGCGGATCAGAAACATTAGTACCACGTACCTGGCTTGACGATGTAACACCATTAACTGAGTGCAAATCCAGCTGGAATGGCTGACTGGTCTGCACAGGAAGTCCCTGAAATTTTCTTGCATCAGCTGCAACAGAAGTCAACGGAGGCCTCGCAGCCGTGTTACCTGATAGTTGCTGACCATTAGAGTTACCCTTGGTTAAAGCCGCCAGGGTTGCAAGAAGTTCAGGTGTTAAAGAATCTGCAGCCGGGATGGCAGATGTTTCAGCAGCTGGTGGTGCATAGTACATAGGCAAGGGGTTGCTAGTTGGAGGAACTTGTAACGTATTAGTATACTGAGGCTGATTAATTTTAGGACCCAATGCATGTTCAGAGTCATGTTGTGGGAACTTTAGAACCACCCCATAGAGCCGTGGGGGACCAGCAACTTTCAAAACCCTTCTTAGAAAGTCGGATGGTGGGACCAAGAATAAGGTGGTCCCGTTGTCAAATTTAGCAACACCTGCTCGATTACGGTCACCCATGTACCGTAGAAATTCAGTGTATGAAGCAAAATCCTCTTCACTATCAGGCAAGAAGTATATGATATCAAAACCAATAGCATCTGCGTAATGTTTTTCCAGCATATCTAATCCTGTTCTAGCCGAACAATTTACAATATCAGGCCTGCATATTCGGAGATTCCACATGTTAACCAAATTCAGTATACTCTATGCCGATTCACGGTCACATAAAGCTTGCCTATTTTTATAATTTTTCGAATTATTAAACTTAATTGCATATACAGAACTTAACAGCGAAGCCAACTTTTATTTTTAAGAAACTTAAATATAAAGAAAGGAATCACTCACAGCTCATATCCAATCCAATCTCCAACAGGAACACAGCGTGCATGACAAATACGATTTCCACCCTTTGCGATTATACCTCGCCATATATAACCAGCGTCGGGACTACCAATAACGTTGGGACTCGTATTTGTGAATCTTGTGTTTGAAGGGACTAAACCTCTGGATATTTGATTGGCTAGCAAAACCCGATCATTCATTTCACCATAGGGCATACTTCCCTCGGTTCTTAACCTTTTGGGCTCCCTTTGTATTTGGCTTGGATCATAACTACCCGGAGGAACGAAAGGTCGTACACCATGAGGAATTGCTTGGTATGGTAGCCCTCCGGTTTGATTTGCTGTGAGGTCGTTTGGTGAGAAAGTAATTGATATTCTAGGATCGCTAAAAAGTTTTCCCTGCAGACGCTCTTTGGCAAGATTAGCCTCTTCCATGCTTCTAAATTCAACGTATGAGCATAAGTTCGAAGGAAAACTTGTAATTTTTTCAATCTCGCCAAAGAGAATCATGGCGTTGTGCAACTTCTGTTCATCCATATGAACAACAGGAGGATAAGATATACACAAAATATTACTCGGTTTTTGTTCATCCTCTGTTTGACCTTCTGACGGAAGATTAGCCTGTTAAAAAAACAGGAACTATGAGAACAATATTGCCTAATTTGGTAAATGAAAATGAAAAACTTACTTTTCTAGATTGAGATCTCAGATAATCCACATGCATTATAGTTCCACGTTTTTTCTTTCCATTCATAGCTTCAAGAGCCTTAGTTGCATCTTCTAGCCTAAAATAATCGACAATAGCAGCATTTTTTTCCCATTGGAATTTAAACTCCTCGATTTCACCAAATTTAGAGAATTCATCTCTTAAAGCTTCTTTTGCAATGTACTTACTTATTCCGGTAACCCACAAGCACTTGCACGGTTTAGACTGCCACAATATTAAGAAATTCAAATAAATATGCAAATCATTCTGAATAACTGTAATTCATCTTTATAACAGACAAACATGCAAAAAACGTGCAGATTGCGTGAGACCTAAGATGATTCATCTTTATATCTTGTTCACCACGTATTAATATATTATAAGGTTAACTATTATATTGTTATTGGATTCTTCACTCGACACATCAGGAAAGTTAACTATAACCTAACGATGTTTCTCTAAGTTCTTTGCTTGTGTTTTTTAGTTCATGTGTCGTGATTTTTGATGTAAGTTTTCATATTTAGTAAAACACTGCATGATACTAATTTGGATGTTGTACATTGTCCTACTATCGATTGCATTCTGTTTGAAGTGCTAAATCGCTTAGGAAACAAAGTTACTTATTGTTTAATCTTTGGTTGGTTCAATTTTGAGTTAGAATTATTCCTTTTAATATATTGTTTTCCACAACATTATACTTGGGTGAGCCATAGGAATTTGGTGTTTGGGCTAGCACAATAGCAAAATAATAAGTAGAAAAATGTAGTGGGAACGCTTATTGAGCTTTTGTGAGAAGTTAAAATCAACAAAACATGGGGTTTACTGTGGTTTCTCGGAGTATACACTAGTTGGCCTTGTCGAAAAGCCGTGTGAGGATAGTGCGGTTTTGCTCGACTTACTTAACAAGTACCATGGAGATAAGATCAACGAAATTTCCATGAACATTTTTAAAATATGGTTTGAAGCCGAAAATTTTTCTGTCTTCCGAGACCCACCCATTGACGAACCAGAGCAACCGGGCTCGGAAGACAGAAAAAATTTTGAGCTTCAAACCATATATTAAAAATGTTCATGGAAATTTCATGGAATCTTATCTCCATGGTGATTGTTAAGTAAGTCAAGCAAAACCGTACTATCCTCACACGCCTTTTCGACAAGGCCAACTACTGTATACTCCGAGAAACCACAGTAAAATCCATGTTTTGTTAATTTTAACTTCTCACAAAAGCTCAATAAGCGTTCCCACTACATCATACAACATAGCTTTGATGACTCAATAGCCTACAAAAATACTACACCATTATAATCACAATACATCTACTTTACCAAACGCTTTTACAAAACAAACAGCTACTGCTAACTACGCCGAAAACCTAATTTAACAAATACAAATAATTAAAATGATATACCGGTTTAGCAAATTGAATGGTGAGTTTATTTTGACGTAATAAGAAACCATTGAGTGAATCCTTAGCTCTAATTGCCTCATCGTGACTACTCATATTTACAAATCCGTAGTTACGAGAACCGTAACACGTCACGCTCGAAACGACGCCGTATTCCGAGAACACCTTTTTCAGTTCTGATTCTGTTACGTCTGGTGGCAGCCCCCCAACGAACAGATTCGATGAAGATGACATTGATTTGATTTGATTTTTAGGGTTTCGATTTGGGGATTAATTTTTTAGGGTTTTTGATTTTTGATTCTTTTAAAAGGGGGAGATAAAAAGAGGGAGTTTTTTTGGCATTTATACACGTTTGTTTCTCCTCGCCACGTCACATGCACAGTCACTTTCCCTTAAAAAAGACAAAAATGTTAGTATTCTCCGATCGATCTATATATATTAAACGATACAGCATTTAAATTTAATGGGAATGTATCTATTAATTGTTTAGAAGCTGGATGTGAACTTCTATTGAAGCAACCCTTCCAACTCCCCTTCATCCAACTGTTAAATCTACCACCATCACCACTCCCCTCAATCTTCCAACCTTCCAAAACCGATAGAAGCTCAAAAGGTCTTAATAAATCTCATCCCTCAAAACACATACATCAATTCATTAGCTCCATTTAAATCTTTTCCGGCAGCTGAGTTCCCCCTTTCTTTTACCCTTTTATTTTCTACTTTTAATTTATATCCTTTTGATATCTTTTGTTTTTGTAGCTTTTGCCCGCCTTCTTGTGTGGCATCTTTAGCTTTTAGCGCCCTCTTTGTTGCCTTTGTCTATTTGTGGGTAGGATAGAGGTCGTAGATAGCGATGGTCACCTGAGGTCATGTCCTGGTTTGGGTGTGGTAGACGGGGATAGGAGGACTAGGAGTTATGATAGATTAGCGGGCTCCCGTAGGATTAGGGTAGGTAGTTGGAACGTAGGGTCTTTGACGCGTAAGCTACTCGAGCTTTGCGACACCCTGGGGAGACATAAGGTTGACATAGCTTGCTTTCAGGAGACTAAATGGAAGGGGTCTAGAGCGAGGGAGGGTAACGGCTACAAGCTGTGGTACTCGGGATCTAGCAATGCGAGAAATGGTGTAGGTATTATTTTAGCCGGGAGACTTAAGGATAATGTTGTACGAGTGACAAGGAGAAGCAATAGGATCATGGCGATTTCAGTGGTTATAGAGGGAGAGACCGTTAACGTAATCAGCGCATACGCTCCGCAGGTGGGTCTTAGTGACGCGGAAAAGAAGAGGTTCTAGGACGCCTTGGACGAGCTTGTGAGGGAGTGCCCGACTGACCAAAGACTTATTATAGGGGGCGATTTAAACGGCCATATCGGAGCTGCAACGGATGGATACGCAGGGCTTCACGGAGGTTTTGGGTTTGGAGATAGGAATGAGGAAGGGTGCACGATTTAAGAGTTTGCTACCGCACACGAACTGGTAGTAGCAAACTCTTTCTTCAAGAAGAGTGACGCCCACCTAATTACTTTTCAAAGTGGGGGTCACAGCACCCAAATCAACTATTTGCTGGTTCGCAGAGGCGACCTTAGAGCATGCAAGGACTGCAGAGCCTACCGAGGTGAGGCATGCTCATCGCAACACAGATTGGTAATCGTTGATGTACTTTTCGAGAGGCGACGACACAGGAGGGAGGCAACAGGGAGGCCAAGGATTTTGTGGAAGAACTTAAAAGGGGAGGCAGTAGAGACTTTTAGAGCTACTGTTGTCGAGAGACTTGTGGCCTTGGAGGAGGTCATGTCTGCTAGTGGCACGTATCAGATGTGGAACACCCTTGCTCACGTTATGAAGGATGCGGCAAAGGAGTCCTTAGGAGTGGCTAACGAGACGACTATAACTCATTCAACGCACAGCGAGTCTTGGTGGTTTTGTGAGGAGGTGCAAACCAAAGTAGTGTTGAAGCAATCTAGGTTTAAAGAACTCATTTCGTGCCGCGAGGGTAATCAAGAAGACATTGACTTGGTTAAGGAAAGGTATAAAGTTACTAAAAGGGAAGCAAAAATAGCAGTGGCCAGGGCGAAAAACAAAGCATACGAAGACTTGTATAAGAAATTAGACTCCAAAGAGGGGGCTAATGATATATACAAGATTGCTAAAGCCCGAGAGAGGAGAAGAAGGGATATAAGAAACGTGAGGTATATCAAAGACGAAGGAGGTCGTACCATTGTGAGGGAAAAAGATATAAGGAAAAGACAGGGAGAGTATTTATCCTCTCTTTTCAACGAGAATCCTTCTGATAAGAGTAGAGCCGATGTAAGCAGGGAAGTTGGGAGTCCTAGCCCACACATGCATTACGAATGCTACTACTTGAAGATCAACTAAGGAGAAGTGAAGGTTGCATTAGAGAAGATGGGGAGAAACAAAGCCGTAGGCCCGGACCAGATTCCCATTGAAGCTTGGAGGTCCCTGGAAGACGAGGGGGTAAAGTGGTTGACTTGCCTTTTCAACAAGATCTTCTCAAGCTCAAAGATGCTGGATGAATGGAGGCTTAGTGAAGTCATTCCCATTTACAATAATAAGGGCGACGCGCAAGCATGTAGCAACTATAGGGGTATCAAGCTCCTTAGCCACACCATGAAGCTTTGGGAGAGAGTTATCGAGAGGAGGTTAAGAAGGGAGACGAAGGTGTCAGAGAACCAATTTGGTTTTATGCCAGGAAGGTCCATGACCGAGGCAATTCACCTACTGCGAAGCCTCATGGAGAAGTATAGGGAAAGGCAAAGAGATTTGCATATGGCTTTTCTAGACCTAGAAAAGGCCTATGACAGTGTCCCACGTGAGTTGGTTTGGAAAACCCTAATAGATAAAGGGACACCGAGGAGATACTCAAGAGTCATAAAGGATATGTACGAGGGGGCGAAGACCCGCGTACGGACCACTGTGTCCACGACCGAGGCAATTCCCGGTGGAAGTAGGCCTTTATCAAGGATCAGCCATTAGCCCATACCTTTTCACCTTGATACTGGATGAGCTCTTAAGGGGATTCAAGAGGACATTCCTTGGTGCATGATATTTGCAGACGATATCGTGTTGATCACAGAGTCGGCGAAAGGACTAAACAATAGACTTGAGAGCTGGAGGAAGGCACTAGAAGACAATGGCTTACGGGTAAGCAGAGAGAAGACGGAATACCTTAGATGTGATTTTGGTAGGTACGAGTTTGTCCACTAAGAAGTGGATATTCGTATCATGGGTTTATTTTTCCGGTCTCATGTTTAATAGTGCGGGTTAATTTTTGCGTTAAAATTTTTATTTTTATTTCTACGTTTTTATCTGTGCGGGCTTTATTTTTTCGGTCTCATGTTTTAATTAGTGCGGGTTAATTTTTGCGTTAAAATTTATTTTTTATTCTTTTCTAAACAATTTTTTTTTTTTTTTTTGTGCGGGTTTATTTTTTCGGTCTCATGTTTAATAGTTTGTTTTTTTTATATGAGCTTATGTGTTGGGCCTCATGTCGCGAGTATTTTTTTATCTGAATAAGTCAATATTTTTGTAGTTTTTTTTTTCTATTTTATGCCGAGCGGTTTTTTTACATTGCCTACAAAAAATAAAAAAAATATTTGCCAAATGGGCCGGCCCAAATTGGGAGCCCAATGGGCCGGGTACTGTAGCGGTGTTGCCTCATGTCGCGAGTATTTTTTATCTGAATAAGTCAATATTTTTGTAGTTTTTTTTCTATTTTATGCCGAACGGTTTATTTTACATTGCCTAAAAAAAAATTCCAAATGGTCCGGCCCAAATTGGGAGCCCATTTACGATATTAAATAAGAAAACATCTAGATGTTTATTGAATGTTAACCATGGTTTTAGAAGATAATATAGTTTTTTAAAGACGAGATATGAGCCTATATATAGAGACATTTCATTTGCATCCATCTTCAAAAACATATTCAAATGAGATCACTTGGGGTGCGTTTAATTAAAGAAAAAAAAATAGTTTTGCGTTTTCAGATTTGTAATAAAAAGAAGGAATTTGATTTTCCACAAAACATAGGAAACTCGTTTATATGACATTATTTTCTATTCTCAAAAACACAAGGGGTTAGTTTCGTAACCAGGTGGTTACTTTATTCTTGAGATCCTCACGGAATGGCTTGGTTGCATGATGAGCTGCAACAAGCGCTGTAATAACTAGGGGTGAGCAGAAAAACAGAAAAAATCGAAAACCAAACCGGAAAAAAAAAACAAATAAACATAATCGATCGAAACTAGAAACCGATGGTTCGGTTTTTACTTTTTGAAAACCGAACCGTGCACACCCCTAGTAATAACCAAAAGTTAGTCAGTTTTTTCTTCTTTTTTAAAATGTTTTAACCAAACAATTAAGGGTTAATTCGAATTTAATCATGTAGAGGGCATAAATATGACAAAAATATGATGCAACAATTAAATCAAGATTACTTGCACAAAACCCATTATTATGTTTAAACACGTAATCATGTTTAAAAACAGAAAGATAGATTAAAAAACGTAATCATGTTTAAACCCATTATCAAACACGGAAAATCCATGCACAAGAAATACAAAACACGATTCTTTTGCATGGTTAAAACTTAAAACTACGGTGGTGACGGACTTTTAAATGAGGAGAGTTATATTGAATACAAAAAAAAGGTTGGATACTAGGGGACTCATCCACACCATCCATCTAAAAAAAATCAATGGTTGAGTATGATGTTGTTGTTGATGATGGTTCCGCGTTGTTTTTTGTGTTAAGGTTTGAATGATTTGATTGAATATATACACGGTTTGGTCCAATGCAGTGAAATTCCAATGGTACGTCACAATTATGATTTTGCAGTAAATTTACTCTAATTGATTTACAGCGTGAAAAAACTAATTATTATATACATACCAAGATTTGCAATTGTGTTTAGCGATATATTAGTGTTTATCATCAAATCTTTTAAACCAATATTAGTTAATGTTTAGTTGTGATTAGGTTCGTTTGTTTGATGGTCGCTTGATTGTGAATATGAATGATTAATCAAGGTAAGCCGATTTAGTGATTCAGGTTGTTTGTTATGATGAGCAACACTAGAGAACTAAATGAAAAGGCCGGTGCTTTCAACCTTTGCATAGAATGAGAGATGTGGAGAAAAATTTAGATGAGAAGAACGATGAGATTGATTATAAGAAGCTAATGATCAGGTATATAAAAGCTATTGTTTTTTTGTGGTTATATTTTTAAGTCAGATTATGTATATGTTGTTTAACTTTGTTGCGTATCAGCTAAAAATTTAAAGCTTTATTAATATCCCTTGGAGCAAAGCGGACACATATGTGAGTACTTCATTTGTTTGATGGTTCATTGTTTTGTATACTTTCGATTGTTTTGGACTCTCGAGTTTGCCCATCACACGTGCTCGATTTCCAGGGTGGTCAGGCGTTTGTGGTCCGTTATGTAGCCAACATGGTTCCTCCCTTTGATAAGGTTCGGTTCATAGTTGTAACTAATTATCATAATTGGCATTGTTCTAACCTATCACAAATTAACGCTTCTCCTGCAGGTTGCCTATGCTAGAGTAGGAGCTGCACATGGGCATGCAGTTTTGCATCTCGAGGTAACTTTAATCCTCATATTAGAGATAATGATACTATAACGGTTCAGCGTAGTGGTTTTACATAGATTACAAAACTCAGAAGTTTTTCAGTTTTATAGGATGAATGATTGTTTGGGGATATTAGACATTTACCACAATTTATTGCATTTCATTTTTGTTATGCTTATTTACAACTTATGTTATTTTTTGTAGAGTAAATAATGATGATAAGATGCTTCTTCAGTGAGAGGGTGGCATAGATGCTCTTTCTGAAGATGAACTTCGTGAAGATTATAGAGAACGAGGCGTGCTTGGATTACGTTCAGTGGAGGGTATGCATCAGCAGGTTTCTAATTTTACTTAAACAATCTTATTTGGCGATAATAAGATTTAGAATTTGTTTACGGGCGCGTTGTGATAGTGTTTGGATCTGCTTAACTTTCTGAAAATGTGTTTTTCCACCAGCAACAAGCTTAGCTTTTTAATTTCACTAGAAAGTTAGTTTTTTTTTTAAACCAATTAGCCAAGTGGTTTTGGCACGTTATTTTAGGTAACAAGCTTAACTTTCCAGTATCGGTCTCTAATATTAATTCACTTCGCTAGAAAGTTAAGTGAAATTAGGAAATTAGTAACACACTTGCAATCAGCCTTTGAGTTCAATTAGTGCACAAAGGAACATATATGCTAACAATCATCTAATAAGATGTCCAATACAATTTTTTTAAAGTCTATTTTGACAGTTATTTATAAAGTACACAGAATATAAGTAAAAACAGCTAGAAGTAAGAAATAAGAGGAACCAAACCAAGTCTGTAATACCAGCTCTATAATGTTTACGCTTTTACACACAAAAGTAACAAGCACCAAACACAATTTAGCTTGAACATCGCCCTATGCTTCCTCGAGTAAAGAATGCACACTCATAACCACACTCGAAACCTATATTATATATTGTATATTGTATACATATGTATGTGTGTCTTGATAAATAATCCTTAACATCCCTAGAGTTCTTTCTTCATGCACTAATACTTAAAGAAGCTCAGGTTTCTTTGCATTTACTCTCTGCACCCCACTGTCACCAAGTAGCATCTGACCTAGGATATCAAGTCAGCCCACCATATTATCAATCAGTAGTAGATTTGATGGATTACTTAGACTAATGGTGTACACTCCATATCAGTCACATTCTTTGCATTTGTTTGCCTTAAAGTTACCCAAAAGGCTCCGTTGTATAACTATGCCGGTTATCTACTTATGCACGCTCCTCATTTGATCACGGTTATCATGTGTTTTACTTCTAAGAGAGAAGATGTAAAAAATATGGGCATTTAGTGTATATAACTTGGGTAATGTTTTAACTATAGGTTGCAATTTTGATCCATTTACTTAGTAATGGGTTGCTACGGGTTATGGTTTGTTCCTAACGGGTCAAATGAGCCTGCAAATAAACATAGCTTATAGGGATCATACATGTCAATGGGAATTATTTGGGACGAAGTGAATTTAAAAATTATGTATTCAATTGAAAACAAGATTGAGAACATTGTTGTTGGTGAGTCACATTTTATAAATTAATACCTGATGTATAATTGTTTTATTATTATTTTTGTTTAATTTTCGGAAGTGTTGCTCTAGACAGAACATCTACTAGACAAATTAAGTGTATCTTTGACGAGTAAAGAACTTGATACAATGAAAAAAATTTATCATCAAGCATTAAAACTCGAGATGGAGTTCTTTGTACCCTAGCCTATTGATTAGCAAACAATTCTTTCATTTTGGTGCCAAAGTTTGGTACTGCATGTAGGAGAGGTACTAAATAATTTTGGATATGAATCGTGTAAGTTATAGTTAGAGGTCGAAATATTCAAATGGTTTATGTTCTTTCACTATAATAGTACTGTAAGAATATGGTGTGTGGTTGTAGCAAATGAAACATGTTTTATTAATCGGCCAAAGAGAACAGCCTCAACAATAACTATGTTTGTATATGACTTTCGTCACATGCTTATTGAACTTATCTTTTTTGTAGGTGGTTTTTATGCACAGTGGATGGAATTTGAGATAACAAATGCTGGATTCATGTTTCTTCTATTTACATCTGCCCATGGTATTCTCCACCTGAAAAGACATCATTTAGATAACATCACTTAGATAATTACTTTCAAATATAGATTCTCCTTTAACTTATTGTTAGTCAAGAAGTATAGTTATAATGCTAAATGAATTCATGCTCTAAAGAAATTAAGTGTTTAGAATGGCGTGATGACAGTGTAGTCGATGTGTATTTGAGGATGTGAATTCATGGACTAACTAGGTAATGGGTTAAAATAAGTTCATGTTGAAATAGGACCCTTCTGGTGTGAATAAAAGACATCCCAATTCGGACAGATTCAGGAGTAATTATGTCATTTTCACCTATCCATAATCGGCTGTTATTCATTACAACCCCCTTTATTTTAAATCTTACAACTGAAAAACATATATGCAGGTTTCATAGGGATTTAATTTATAATAGGAAACAGGATTAGTGCTAATTATTGTGATTGGTCGTAGTTCTAAAAACTTTTCCTTAAGCATATCCGCTCTAAAGCAAGCTTTTAATCAGGCAAGGAAAAGAGGTAAAAAATCAGAGGAATCCTATTATCAAACACTTGAAACCATGTCGGTAATCTAATGAATCGTGAAACTCTCTTCAGTCTTCTAGATTTTGCCCCAGAAAAAAACATCCATATCACACATTACGCCCGAAAGACAATTTAATAAATCACATATTTATTGACTTGCTTCGTTTCAATTTTTGTAGAACCCATCTTTGGGTTAGGGCGTGTCCTCTTAGGTTATGGTACACGGCTGTTGGGAAGTGTGAATATGTTAACTATTGCCCAATTAGCGGACAGATTCAAGGAGTAATTTATGTCATTTTCATATCCATAATAGGATGTTATTATTACCACCCTAACATTCCAACTATTCCATCCCCCACACACTTAAACACTTTCAAACCGCCCACTTCCAACCACACCCCCCCTAAGCAACACCCCCCCCCCCACCCCGACCCCCCCCCCCGCCCCCCGCCCCGCGCCCCCCCCTTTCCGCCCCTACAACAAAGATTCCCAGATTCGGCACTGTTCTCAGGAGTGGTATTTAGGTCTTTTTCACTTTCCTCTTTCGGCTGTTATTCATTACAACCCCCTTTATTTTAAATCTTACAACTGAAAAACATATATGCAGGTTCCATAGGGATTTAAAATAGGAAACAGGATTAGAGCTAATACTTGTGCATGGTCGTAGTTCTAAAAACTTTTCCTTAAGCATATCCGCTCTAAAGCAAGCTTTTAATCAGGCAAGGAAAAGAGGTAAAAAATCAGAGGAATCCTATTATCAAACACTTGAAACCATGTCGGTAATCTAATGAATCGTGAAACTCTCTTCAGTCTTCTAGATTTTGCCCCAAGAAAATAAAAAAAATCTTTTCAAAATTACGCCGAAAGACTATTTAATATTCTCACTAATGTTATTGACTTGCTTCGTTTCAATTTTTGTAGAACCTCATTTTTTTACAAAATCTTACCTTAAAAAACGTATGCACTTAACATTGCTTAAACTCATTGTTGGTCTAAACACGAATTATTATTAATATAAAACCTTAAACCATGTTTAGTTAATTCGCAATTGTATCAACTAAAATACAAAAAACAAAATGGATAGAGCATTTTTAGTATAAAATATAGAAAACAAACGTTAATATTATGTGTAGTAACAGCATGCCATTATAACTAACCTGTTTTCAATTACATTCATAAACGGTTTCATCAGATTAAAACTAAGTTTCAAAAAACCATAGGCATTCAACCTTCCGTTAACTCAAAACACAAGCACTCAACATCTACATACAACCCGTGTGCATCGCACGGGTCTGAATGCCTCGTCCTCATAAAAGATTGAGTCCCTTAATTGAATGCACAGGTATGCAAGTGAGTAAACCTTCAATGCAATTTCAAGATATTTAATAGGAAGGAGAAGTGATTCTCATTAATAGTGTGGAGTCTTAATGAACCGGATAAAGAAGATGAAGTGTTCTTGCGGTTTTGAATTTATTTTGTGAAAGTTGAAGAGTTGTAGGAGTTTCAAGAAGACAAACCATCTCCAATTAACCTAATACATGCCTATATAAACCAGCCATAATCACATGCATAAACACAAAAGTTCAAATCTTCATTCCGTCTACTTTATTTTGTAATTAATTGTTAAAATTGTTTCTTTATTTTTTTCGTATGCATGTAATACATGAGGTTACAAGATGATTTTCTTTTGCATTGTATGTATTTTATGTATCACTTCCTTCTTTAGTAACATGTGTGTTCTAATTATATTTAGATATGTATTAATTCCTTTTCTTTAAATGGTTTAAGGTTGCACACAAGTATTGTAACATGTTTTTGTTTGCGAAATGGCCTTCAGTTACTACACCAGATAAAGAATTGTTTGATATATCAAGAAACAAAAGTTTAGAAAGTTGTCCTATAGAATCAGGAAGTGACCCTTCTAATAAATTTGATGATAAATCAAGAAACTGAAGTTTTGAAAGGTTTCCTAACGAGAATGGAATCGAAGACAACGAATTCAAACTCAAATACAAGATCTCTAGACTTGATAGCCGTCCTAAGGAGAATGGAATTGTCCCATTCAAAAGATTTTCAGATAAATCTAATATCCGTAGCATCGTTAGTTTGCCTAAAGACATTAGAATTGAACATGCTAGTTGATTACCAGATAGAACCAATTCTCGCAATGCATCACTTCCTTTTCCTTAATAAAAGATGAGTTCTTATGGGTTGGTTAATATACAAAGTAGCAAATTATTAATTTTATTTATCATAAGTAAACAACTTTTTTTTATATTCGTAAAAGTAGGGATCCAGTGAGAAGTAAATTAAAATAAGAAGTGGTGAGAAGTGACTAAAACCACACATTTGAGATGCAACGACTTTCATTAGATGCATTTCTATTCATCTAGATGCACCATATAGAGTTTCGAAAGTTAATTTGATGTGTAGATGGTGCAAATTGATTTTCATGATTTTGGCACATGTAGAGGACCAAAAAATAAGAGAAATCATGAAATGCATCTAAAATACGTATATGCATTTAATTAAAAGCTAGAAAACACATTATGATGCATTATAATGCATCTAAGATTATAGAGATGCATCTAATTTAAGTCGATGCATCTCGGATATGCGGTTATAGTTACTTCTTATCCTTCTTATTTTAAAAAAACTTCTCATTTGATCCTAACTCTATATATATATAGGGAGGCATTATCGTGATAAACACTTTAAAATATAAAACTATAAGTACATTTGTGAGCCATTAGATCTAGCTTGATGAATCAAGATCAAATTTAATTTAATGAGTGGTTTAATTGTAATAAAATAGAAAACTAATGGCATTGTGGAGAGATATTTAATACTCACATACGCATGTTCGGTTTCATTCCACCATCAATTTGTGCTATGAATATGGACAAATTTTGTTTTTCTTTTTATTTGACCTTTTACATCTTCTTTGTAACTATAATTTACATGTAATACATCTTTTTAACCAACCGATTTTAAAGAAATTATGCCTAATTATATATTTCTCATATTAACCATGGATACATTTATGTTACTGGTACACATTTCCTTTTTAATACATAAATAATGACACGTTTGAATTTTAGTACATTTATAATGACACGCTACAAAATCTTAATAGATTTATAGTGACACGTTATGTTTATTATGCTAATTTTTTTGACACATTTTGTGACGCATCCTAATTTTTTAATACATTTTATAGTGACATATTAAAAAATTTAATACATTTTAGTGACACGTCTTAATTTTGTGACACATTTACAGTGACACATTTAATTTTATAATATATTTGTAGTAACACACTAATTTTTTAATACATTTTAGTGGCACATACTAATTTTTGTGACACATATTTGACACATTTATAAAGGCATTAATTTTTGACACATTTTGTGACGCATCCTAATTTTTTACATTTTTGATACATTTATAAAGACATCAATTTATAAAGACACATTTTTGTGACACATCTTAATTTTTTGTGTCACTTTACATGATAGTATGAAACCACACAACATATTGCGATTCTTTTATGTAAACATGGAGCTGCAAAACCTCATCCGTATCACAAATAACACTACAGGCTAAAACCATCAATCCATAACATTTTGAGTTTCCTAAAATCAAAATTGACAAAAAAATAACTTATATAAATCGAAGTATCAACTACGACATCAAAAACTAGAAAATCTTACACATTTACCATGCTTGTTTTATACACAAATATTAATTTTATACACAAATTTACATGCACCCGTGATAACTTCAACATCAAAATTTATAAACTGTATAAACGAGTGATACATCACTATCACAAGATTAGATAAAAAAAACTATTAGAACATTTATCATGTTCATACTCAAGATTATAATGCACATGGGTCATCTTATTATCCTCCACAATCGTGACATCACATGTTTAAAGATATCCATACAACAAATGATACAAAAACATGTTTTGAAAATCAACACGTTAGGATCCCGATAGAGGTTTGCAGCCGTTAAGATGTTCGATAACAAAGGTTGCTATAAGACGACCAGAGTCGTTGATCGGTGATGAGGCTGCAGAGTTTTTGCAAGGGGGTTTCGGCTACACAATGAATACATACAAGGTTGTGAATAATAGGGTTGTAACGGTGCACTAGACACGGCAAGATCTTTAAAAAAAGAAGAGGATACAGAACTCAGATTTAGGAGGATTTTTAGATAGCGTAATGTGGATGAAAAAAAAAGTACGATTTAATACCCCATCAAACATATTAAAATTAATATACATTTTCTTTTAAATAGAAAGGACACATGTCAACCTTTTATTGGTGCCTATTATTTATCACTTTAAAGTGTTTAACACATGAACATATATATATATATATATATATATATATATATATATATATATATATATATATATATATATATATATATATATATATATATAGTGAGACTTTTTTTTCAGAACCATTCTTAGTGCGAGAACTGACAGAACCAACCACCCAAAACTAGCATGCACTGCCTTCAATCCTTGTATTTTTTTTCACATACATATGTTTTTATAAAACATAGAGTTTCGTAAATAATTTGATAAGAAAATGGAAATGCAAAATTTTTCTTTGAAGGTGTGCATGTATGTTCTTATAAGGCGTGCAACAACAATATTCGCCGTGTGTAAAGGTATTTTTTGTGAAAGAAGAAAAAGAGTTCATGATGATACTGAAGAACATAGGTGGATTCTTACGATTATTGATGATTTTCATTTATTTTTTTTATTTTTAAAAGGCGTGCATGTATGTTTTTGGTGGTTCTGTCAGTTCTCGCATTAAGAATGGTTCTGAAAAGAAAGTCCCCCTATATATATATATATATATATATATATATATATATATATATATATATATATATATATAAATAAAAAATATATATATATATATATATATATAGTTATGATGGCCTAAACGATAGATATTTCGAGGGAGTAAAAAACCGAAAAGCAAACCAAATGCATTAGTCGATCTTGCATTTAAACTCTTAATAAACCTTTATAGATGAGAAATTTTACAAACCATGTGTACAATAATATATTTAGAAAAAACCATTTTATTGCTTTTATGCTCTTTGGTGTAAGAAATATCTTAAGAATCCGTAAACAAATTCACTCACTTAAATAAACCATAGATATGAGGTCCATAATCTATCACTTATTTATATTTTAATATGTTTTTAAGGAGGAAATATTGGTTGTGTAAAAAACGTGAGTTTTAAACATTAACATTTCACAGAACTATTACGCAATCAACAATTATACAAACCCGGGTGCAACGCATGGGTCTGCATGCCTTGTTCTCTCTAAAGATTGAGCCCTTTAATTGAATGTGAAGGTGCTCATTAATAGTGTGTTGTACACAAACAGCCATGGGTACACAACCCTCTTGCATACAATCGACATAACTCCAAAGAATGCATACATTCGGCATAACTCCAAACAATGAATGCATACACGGTTACATAACTCCAAAGAATGTCAATTACCCTACCAAGAATACCAACCAGCACATAGCACACAACAACAACAACAACAACAAAAAATAACATTAATGCTCTTAATCACTGTCCTAATATTTTAATTAATTGTTGTTGCACTAAAAATCATCTTCAACTCTTCATTTAGGGTTGTTAATTCTCAATTTTTACAATTCGATCTACATCTCTTACTATCTATCAATACAATGGATTGATAAATCGTATGGTTTAATACCAGTATTTAATCTAACTAAGTTTCATGTAAATCCATGCAGCTTAGGGTTAAGAAATCAGCGTAACCCGATCAAAATGCTGCAAGTTTCGTCGTTAGTCAGTTTGTGCATTAATTCAGTTAAAGATGCAATCCTTGATGGTATTTTTGTTACCAATATTTTTTGTTAATATAGTTTGTTACTTCATATGTTTGTGACCTTCCATCGGTTTTGTTGGACCAGATCTTGCCAAAATTGGAACAGGTTGTTGAGCTTCTCTCTTGCATTTGAAGTCGTCTCATTTGTAACACCCCCAAAATCTGGTAGCAGCGGAATGGTAACAATGGGGTGCCACGTCATAGTACAACAAACAAGATATAGGAAACGACCTCAAAGAGACGTTTTAAATAAGTAACATTCGATGCATTATAAAATATCAGAGTTTTCAAATTAGGTCCCACATATTTAAAAAGTGTCATAAACCTTCAACATACATTTGTAACGCAAAAGCTTCACGATTTCAAAAGATGACATATGTTTTCAAAAGTTAAAGAGTGCATCGAATTTAAAGAAAACACGGAATCCATCTTCACGATATCCCCGCAGCTCCCCTCTAGAAATCACACCTTAGGACCTGGAATTAAACATGCTAAAAGTCAACACAATGGTTGAGTGAATTCATAGGTTTATCAGTAAAAGAGTGGACCACAAGATTTAAGTAATGGTAGACTATGAAACAAATTCAGTATTCCAAAACATGTATTATTGCACTAAGCTCATGACCTTGAAACCTTAACTGTCAGTGCCCCAAAATAAATATAGGGTGTCTGCCAAACAGCTTACAAGTTCCTCAAAATGTTAAATGCACCATGGCCAACTTGTGGCCAGAAATTCCAGGTGGGGATTGTCAGTCCTGATAGATCTATCCACAACACTTGCGCTCACTACATTAGCAATTAACGGTTCATGATTTGGTAGGGACTTAAATGGCAATGCGGTAACTTAGGCAATAATATTCAGGCAATAATCTGGATAGCATACAATTTAAAACACTTGTGTTCATAGTAAAACAAGCATGTAATTTCACCCCGTAGAGTTTATAAAACAAGTAGATGGAAAAAAGGGCTATGAACTCACCTCGAGTGAATGATTATCAAAGTATAACAGAAAATGCGTCACGATAGTAACCGAATGCAACTTAATTAAATATAGGTCGTATAAGTACTAAGAACCTTGATTAACTAATACCATATATAATTCTATATAGCTACATCACCATCTAATTGTATTTATTAAATCATATTTATAAAGTAAAAACGTTTATAAATAGCACTTTAGTAAAAACGACGTAACTTTCCCGTTTTAAGCCTGTTTTGTACGTTCTTTACGTCCACGTTTTCGTATTAGAAAAATATATCAAAATATTACATTTTGTATTTTGAGTCCTCTGGTGAACAGTACTTTTACTGTTCATGTACTTTTATAAAATTATTTTTATAAAAATAATCGTCGTAAACTCGTAAATGTCGTATCTTATTCGTTTTAGCTCCGATTTTAGTGATTGTTTCGAGCACGTCTTTGTAATTAAAAGTTCTATCTAATTAAACATTTTCCAAAAATAAAATACCTGATGTGAACAGTAACTTTTATAAAATTATTTTTATAAAAGTATTTATTATCGTAAACTTGCGAAATTCATAACTCCTTCATTATTGATCCAAAAATTATAACTCTTAATGTTTTGGAATCCTAAAAATATATACTATCTGAGAAAAATAACAAATCTTTTATATCAGAAGTGGTTTTTAATAAGTTTTTATAAAATTTCTTTTATAAACGCGTTTATTATCGTATAACTTGCAAATTACGTATCTCTTTCGTTATAAAGCGAATTTTTAAGTTCTTTATATGGTTGGAATCCTCAAGACATGTAGTATTTTATAAAAATATAAAATAAATACTTTTTATTTCGAATTAAAACAGAAGGTTTGGAATATTTTTCTAAAAATATGTTTAAACTTGTTTTTGTAAATTTTATGTTTAGTAACTTTGTTACAAGTCCTCTACTACACCATATATTACATGCCTTATATACTTTAGGTCCTTAGTCCATGATTTGTCAAAATATTGTCCAAGATAACAAGATCAACAAGTCCTTATACCACTTTTACTTATAAACTTATTAAGTAACTTTTTAAACCATTAACTATTTGTACCTTATATACATTAACCAACACTTGAATAATACTTATACTTCCATTACAACACGTGTTTAACTTCCATAAAACATATGAAAAAGTATATTATACCATGATTACAAGAAAATACCATTTTACATGTAAATAAGTTCCTTAGATGGTGAATATAAATTTGTCCCTAATATACTGGCTGTGGAGAAATTGGCGATTCCTTAGTATCCCTAAAATTCCATTCGATCTTCCCCTTAATCAATTCTTTCCAACTTTTAGTGTTTATTAAATTCTGTTTTTGATCCTTGTGATTATAAAGGTTTTTTAATATCACTAAATTGGATGGTTGAGTTAATGCTCATTGTGGTATTTAATTCACACAGTGTGTTAATTAGGACATGATGCGATTTTATTTGTTGTAGGGTTTCATCCTTTTCTCTTAAGGATTCATTGTTTATAACTGATATGCATATTAATCACTAATATTTACTACGGATCTTAATAATTCATAAACCCTACTAATATGTTATTGTGGTTTCGTTACTGTGAGTCGTGGCCTGGTTGTTATTTTTTCGTGCGATAGATTGAAGTGTGGTTTGGAATAAGGATCGAGGTATTCTGAGCCAAAAAGGGAGTGAGGGTGGGAGAGGTGTTAAGGAGAAGAATCTCAATAAGGAGAAGAGTCTTAATAGGAATTCGATGAATACCTCTTCAGGTATTGGCGTGTCTACGGAATCAGATGATACTATGAATGAAGATACTCCAGTTGGTGTTGCATCTTCTATCCAAGAGGGTGTAACACCATCTGTGGTTGACATGATGGTGGAGAAGGAAAAGATATGCTCTTTGGAAGAAACTACAGTTCCAGAATCTTTTCCAATAGTAACTACGCCAGTTACTTCTACGGCTGGTAATGCCAATGGTAAGTCTTCGTATGCTAATATTATTGGTAAACCAACAGGGAAGAAAGTGAATGTTTGTACTTTGTTTACACCCGGGGGTAATGGGATTGATGTGGTTGTTCCGGTGGATTCTATTCGTACTATTAGTGAACGATTTGTTAATACTGCTTATGGTTTTTTCTTGGAAAAGAAGGTGGCATACCCTGTTGTTGCTAATTATGTTAGGAATACTTAGGGTAAATATCGTCTTGTTCGCTCAATGTTCAGTTCGTCTACCGGATTATTCTCCTTTCAATTTAGTTCCATGGACGGATTAGATGCTATGCTTGAGAATAGTCCATGGTTCATTCGGAATAACCCGCTTATCCTGAAGAAATGGCATCCGGATGAGAACCTATTAAAGGAAGATGTCAGTACTATGCTAGATGGTGTACTTGTTATGGCCTTCAGCGAGGATGGTTTGATTGCCATTGCTACTAAACTGGGTACTCCTCTAATGCTTGACTCTTATACATCTGATATGTGCATGCAATCTTGGGGTAGGTCAAGTTATGCTAGAGTTATGATTGAGCTTCGAGCTGATGTGAAGTTGAAAGATAACATTGTCGTGGCTATGCCTAAAATTACTAAGGAGGGCCATTACACATGTAATGTCCGTGTTGAGTATGAGTGGAAACCTCCTAGGTGTTCGTCTTGTAAGGTTTTTGGACATATTTATGAGGAATGTCTAAAGAATACAGGTGCATATGAGAAGAAGACTATGAAGAAGCCTAGTCAAACTTTTTAAGGTGTTTCGGTTGGTCCAAAAATTGGTTTTAAACCTCAAAAAGAATATTGACATGTTCTCAAAAAGCCTAATTCTATGTGGAACCTACTATTGAGGTTAGTAATTTAAATCCATTTGATGTGCTTAATTCGGTCGATAATGATGAGGAGTTTGGTACCAATGGGGGGACTACTAATTTGGTAAATAATGAGGCTACTTCTAGTGTATCATCTTTTATGAATGCCGATAATGACGGAGAGTTTGCTAGTAATACTCATATTGGTGAGAAAATCAATAAAATAGAACGACAAATTGTGAAGGTAAACTTAGTCTGTTGGATAATGACGGGAACCCGCTAGTTCCTACGGGTATTGTGGAAAGTGATAGTGATGTGGAAGTGGTTTTTGATGAAACTGCTAACTTAAGGATTTCAACGAGTGGTAAAGATGGAAGTGATAAAGGTTATGGTAATAATAGCTTGTTGGAACGATGGAGAGATTCTTATCCGGATAATGATGATTATGACCCGTATGATGATGATATGTACGAGAATCATGATTTGTTCGAGCACCTTCAGTCTATTTGTGATGATCTTGATATCACGGTCCGTGGCAGGAAGAAGAAATAGATTTTTTTGATGTTTGTTGAGTCAATTGTAATTTAGTCTTGGTAGTATCCTCCTATGGAGTAGTTGTGCTTGTTATGTTCGCTTTTTTTGCCTACATAACGGGCTGAGATGTGGGACTCACCCACACCTTTGTACTGAATCGCTTTTTTGGAGTAATACATTTACCGGGGAAACCCTTTACCAAAAAAAAGTTCCTTAGATGGTGATTAACTATACAAACATCATATATGCATAAAATCATGAAAGTAAAGGGTTTAGAGTTTTTAGATAACCTTAGTATGATGTAGGATGATGAACAACAATGTCTAAACCCTTGTTTAGCAAACAAACCCTAGCTTCCAAGTCTATGAAAACCCTAATAAAAAAAACCCTAATATTGAACCTTCTTACTTTAACACTTGTAAACCCCAAACCAAACCTTCTAAACACCTTAGGATATCTTAGATATGATGTAGGAATACTTGGAAATGTGGTAAATAAAATTTTATGGATTGTTTGTGTGGTTTTGGTTGTAGCCGTGGCTAGAGGGGGAGGAAAAAGGGAGAATGGGTGAGTTTTACTTGAACAAATGAAGTGTGTGTGTGTTACAACTAGTGATGCATGCCTTATATACTTCAAAGACTTAGTCAAAGATCATAAGAAAAGTCTAAGACATGAGGAGGGTTTCAAGGAAGTCTTATGGTCAATACTAGACATGGTACTTCAAGGTTTAATTAGAAAAGGTTTGTACAATATCAAGTTGGTGTTTTGTGAGCTCAATGTCCCCTAGGACATATATGGTGACCGAATTTTAGGGAGGGAGGGGGAGTACAAGTTGTATTTTGATCTTTTGTAAAATATCTAGTGTTTACTTAAAGTTTAAATGTAAAAGGTTAGTGTAGAAGTAAATACTTTGTAAAGTGTATGTATTTGTTGTTTCTCTTGTGTAGAATTCGGACAACAAATAATTATGGGTGAAGTTTTATAAAACTTTGAGCATTGGGTATAAATATGGGTATTTGTTGAAGCGTAGAAAAGTTTTGGTGCTTCCGGGTATGCCTAAATGTATTTAATTACAAAACGTAAACGTTTTACGTACCCAATAAAAATAAAATATAAAAAGTTGATTATTAATTTCGTAAAAATAATATATTGCTTGCTTGACGTGAACTTTAATTTGTTTGGTTCCCGTTTACGTTGATTGTTGATTTTTAGTTTACGCGATTTAACTTCGCGGTTGAAATTAAAAGCAAACGCGTACGAGAATAGAAATAAATAGTGAAATATATGACGTCGTAAATAACCTGAAAACATGGGGTGTTATAGTCTTCCCCCGTTAAAGGAGCCTTGTCCTCAAGGCTTAAGACGCGACACTTAACGACGGTACGGGTTTAGAGAAGAGATGCGGATACTTCCTTTGAAATTGGTCCTCACGCTCCCATGTGAACTCAGGACCTTGCTGAGAGTTCCAACGAACTTTGACTAATGAGATTCTTCTTCGCTTTAGTTTTTTCACATCTCGTTCCACGATCTCAATAGGCACTTCAACAAGACGCAAATTTTCATCAATCTCGACCTCTTCCAAAGGTACTTGCACATCTGACTCAGCCAAGCACTTCTTAAAGTTCGACACATGAAACGTGTCATAGATACAGCTCAGCTCCTAGGGTAACTTCAGGCGATAAGCTACCGGTCTAACACACTCTACTATTTCAAACGGCCCCACATATCGTGGTGCCAACTTTCCTTTTTACCAAATCGTACCACTCCCTTCCATGGAGATACTTTAAGTAACACTCGGTCTCCAACTTTGAATTCAAGAGGCTTACGCCTCTTATTAGCATAGCTTTTCTGGCGACTCTTTGCCGTTTTCAACCTTTCCTTAATCTGAATAACCTTTTCTGTCGTTTCTTGCATAATTTCTGGTCCAATAAGCCGACTTTCTCCCACTTTAGTCCATATCACGGGGATCTACACTTCGCCCTACACGAGCCCGAATGGTGCGCACTTAATGCTCGTGTGGTAACTGTTATTATAAGAAAACTCAACCAACGGGAGATGAGTATCCCAACTGCCACCAAAATCCATAACACAAGCTCGAAGCATATCCTCCAGTGTCTGAATAGTACGCTCACTCTGACCATCGGTCTGAGGGTGGTAAGCCGTACTCATGTCTAGTCTTGTACCCAACGCCTCCTGAAGAGCTTGCCATAAGTGTGACACGAATCGACCATCACTGTCTAAAATGATTAACACCGGTACACCATGTCTCGCTACAATCTCATTGATATAAATCCTTGCTAACTTCTCCGTTTTGTAGTCTTTACGAATAGGTAGGAAGTGAGCCGACTTGGTCAATCTATCCACAATGACCCAAATCGCATCATACCCACTACTGCTATTAGGCAACTTGGTGACTAAGTCCATTGTTATCTTCTCCCATTTCCACTCAGGAATTTCTGGTTGCTGAAGTAATCCTGAGGGTTTCTGATGTTCGGCTTTAATCTTAGAGCACATAAGACACCTGCTAACGTACTCAGCAATGTCTCTCTTCATACCAGGCCACCAATATAAGTCTCTCAGATCATAGTACATCTTATCCGCACCCGGATGTATTGAATATCTAGAAGTATGAGCTTCATCCATGATCAATTTCCTTACACCACCAACTGATGGAATCCAGATACGATCGAAGCAGTAAATTCCACCATCATCTCGTCATTCAAAGTGTGTTTCTAATCCTCTTAGCCATTCAGCTGGGGCTTTGAGATCCTTGGAAGCTTCTCCCTGTGCTTCTAAAATCTTAGTCATAAGTCCAGAATGGATAGTAATACTCATAGCACGTACTCGCCTTGGCTTGAGCCTTTCTTTTCTACTCAAGGCATCTGCCACCACATTTGCCTTGCCTAGGTGGTATTTTCTCACATTCGTAGTCACTGAGCAGCTCGATCCACCGCCTTTGGCGCATTTCAACTCTTTCTGGTCAAATATGTACTGGAGACTCTTGTGGTCAGTATAGATAACACTTTTCGTCCCATAGAGATAATGTCTCCAGATTTTAAGGGCGAACACCACCGCACCCAATTCCAGGTCGTGGGTAGTATAATTTTTCTCATGCGTCTTTAACTGTCTTGACGCATACGCTATCACCTTGCCCCGCTGCATCAGCACGCACCCAAAACCTTGTTTCGATGCATCACAATAGACCACAAAGTCGTTTGGTCCATCGGGTAGTGCTAACACTAGAGCATTGAATAGCTTCTCCTTCAGAATGCGGAAAGCTTCATCTTGCTTATCGCCCCACACATATGTCTTATTCTTTTGAGTCAACAGGGTGAGAGGTTTGGCGATCTTGGAGAAATTCTCAATAAACCTTCGGTAGTAACCCGCCAATCCTAAAAATGAACGGATTTCAGTTGACGATTCAGGAGTCTTCTAGTTCTTGACCGACTCAACCTTGCTAGGATCCACGTGGATACCGTCACGGTTGACCACATGTCCTAGGAACTGGACTTCCTGTAACCAAAATTTACACTTTGAAAATTTGGCATATAACTTCTCTTTCTTGAGTAAGACTAAAATCATCTTCAGGTGGACTTCATGTTCTTCTTCTGACTTTGAGTAGATTAAGATGTCGTCAATGAACACAATTACGAATTTTTCCAAATACGACTTGCAGATGCGGTTTATTAAGTCCATAAATACTATTGGTGCGTTCGTCAGCCCAAATGGCATGACCGTGAACTCAAAGTGCCCATATCGGGTTCTAAACGCGGTCTTCGGTATATCTTCCTCTCGAAACCCTTAGTCAGTATGATATCCTGAACGAAGATTTATCTTCGAAGAAACACACGCACTGTAATTGATCAAACAAGTCATCAATTCTGGGGAGAGGGTAGCGGTTCTTTATAGTCAACTTATTTAATTCCCTGTAGTCAATACACATTCTCATCGCACCGTCTTTCTTCTTGACAAAAAGCACGGGTGCTCCCCATGGTGAGTGAATGGGTCGAATGAAGCCCTTCTCTTGAAGCTCCTTTAGCTGGTTCAACAACTCTGACATCTCTGACGGAGCTAATAGGTATGGCGATTTAACAACTGGCAACGCGCCTGGGATCAAATCGATGCAAAATTCTATCTCTCGCACAGGAGGTAAACCTGACAGATCATCTGGAAATACCTCAGGGAAGTCTCGGACAACACGGATGTCATCAAGCTTTTTCTCATCAGCCTTGATACATGCAAGTAATCCAGGATCCTTTTCCGGCCTCTCGCCTTGGACTTCAAGAATCTCGCCATTCGGAAGAGGAATACGGACAATCTTATCATAACAATCTATGACAGCTCGGTGGTATGACAACCAATCCATGCCAATAATGACATCGAAACTTCCTAGTCCGGTCGAGAGTAGGTCAATTTTGAAACAATGGTTATACAAAGCTAAGGTACATGATAATAATGGAGAAAATAAGATATAAGAATATTATAATACTCATGAATTTATCCTCAATACATTATGCAATTCTATAATGAATCCACATAGCCACAAGATTAAATTTCATAATGATAGTTATTTTAAACAATTATAAAATTAAATGTTTATAATTAAAACGGTGATGCTTTTATAAATAAACATCATTAATCAGAATAGTCAATATTTATAAAATCGACCGATACGAATGAATAGTAATATGCTAGAAGATAGACGTAAATGATCGAAATTAAACCAAGTATTATATATAAACTATATAATACAATAATGATAATCGAAAAAGTAAGTAAGGATCGGGGAATACGCGCACGGATATCGGATAAGCGACGAAGGATTCTGTATTTTGAAAGAAAATGAAAGAAAAGAGAAACCTTTAAACATTTGGTTATAGCCTAGGTTTTGAAAAATGAACCAGTTCCCTATAACCTTGGCTCTTGATACCAATCTGTAACACCCCCAAAATCTGGTAGCAGCGAAATGGTAACAATGAGGTGCCACGTCATAGTACAACAAACAAGATATAGGAAACGACCTCAAAGAGACGTTTTAAATAAGTAATATTCGATGCATTATAAAATATCAGAGTTTTCACATTAGGTCCCACATATTTAAAAAGTGTCATAAAACTTCAACATACATTTGTAACGCAAAAGCTTCACGATTTCAAAAGATGACATATGTTTTCAAAAGTGAAAGAGTGCATCGAATTTAAAGAAAACACAGAGTCCATCTTCATGATATCCCTGCAGCTCCCCTCCAGAAATCACACCTTAGGACCTGGAATTAAACATGCTAAAAGTCAACACAATGGTTGAGTGAATTCATAGGTTTATCAGTAAAAGATTGGACCACAAGATTTAAGTAATGGTAGACTATGAAACAAATTCAGTAGTCCAAAACATGTATTATTGCACTAAGCTCATGACCCCGAAACCTTAACTGTCAGTGCCCCAAAATAAATATAGGGTGTCTGCCAAACGACCTACAAGTTCCTCAAAATGTTAAATGCACCATGGCCAACTTGTGGCTAGAAATTCCAAGTGGGGATTGTCAGTCCCGATAGATCTATCCACAACACTTGCGCTCACTACATTAGCAATTAACGGTTTATGATTTGGTAGGGACTTAAATGGCAATGCGGTAACTTAGGCAATAATATTCAAACAATAATCTGAATAGCATACAATTTAAAACACTTGTGTCCATAGTAAAACAAGCATGTAATTTCACCCCGTAGAGTTTGTAAAACAAGTAGATGGAAAAAGGGGATATGAACTCACATCGAGTGAAAGATTATCAAAGTATAACAGAAAATGCATCACGAAAGTGACCGAATGCAACCTAATTATATATAGGTCGTATAAGTACTAAACACCTTGATTAACTAATACCATATATAATTTTATATAGCTACATCACCATCTAATTGTATTTGCGAAATCATACTTATAAAGTAAAAACGTTTATAAATACCACTTTAGTAAAAACGACGTAACTTTCCCGTTTTAAGCCCGTTTTGTACGTTCTTTACGTCCACGTTTTCGTATTAGAAAAATATATCAAAATATTAAATTTTTGTATTTTGAGTCTTCTGGTGAACAGTACTTTTACTGTTCATATACTTTTATAAAATTATTTTTATAAAAATAATCGTCGTAAACTCGTAAATGTCGTATCTTATTCGTTTTAGCTCCGATTTTAGTGATTCTTTCGAGCACGTCTTCGTAATTAAAAGTTCTATCTAATTAAACATTTTCCAAAAATAAAATACCTGACGTGAACAGTAACTTTTATAAAATTATTTTTATAAAAGTATTTATTATCGTAAACTTGCGAAATTAATAACTCCTTCATTATTGATCGAAAAATTATAATTCTTAATGTTTTGGAATCCTAAAAATATGTACTCTCTGAGAAAAATAACAAATCTTTAATACAAGAAGTGGTTTTTAATAAGTTTTTATAAAATTTCTTTTATAAACGCGTTTATTATCGTATAACTTGCAAATTACGTATCTCCTTCGTTATAAAGCGGATTTTTAAGTTCTTTATATGGTTGGAATCCTAATGATATGTAGTATTGTATAAAATATAAAATAAATACTTTTTATTTCGAATTAAAACAGAAGGTTTGGAATATTTTTCTAAAAATATGTTTAAACTTGTTTTTGTAACTTTTATGTTTAGTAACTTTGTTACAAGTACTCTACCACACCATATATCACATGTCTTACATACTTAAGGTCCTTAGTCTATGATTTGTCCAAATATTATCCAAGATAACAAGATCAACAAGTCCTTATACCACTTTTACTTATAAACCTATTAAGTAACTTTTTAAACCATTAACTTATTTATACCTTATATACATTAACCAACACTTGAATAATACTTATACTTCCATTAAAACATGTGTTTAACTTCCATAAAACATGTGAAAAAGTATATTATACCATGATTACAAGAAAAATCCATTTTACATGTAAATAAGTTCCTTATATGGTGATTAACTACACAAACATTATATATGCATAAAATCATAAAAGTAAAGGGTTTAGGGGTTTTAGATAACCTTAGTATGATGTAGGATGATGAACAACAATGTCTAAACCCTTGTTTAGCAAACAAGCCCTACCTTCCAAGTCTATGAAAACCCTAATCCAAAAAAAACCCTAATATTGAACCTTCTTACTTTAACACTTGTAAACCACAAAACAAACCTTCTAAACACCTTAGGATATCTTAGATATGATGTAGGAATACTTAGAAATATGGTAAATAAAATTTTATGGATTATTTGTGTGGTTTTGGTTGTAGCCGTGGCTAGAGGGGGAGGAAAAAGGGAGAATGAGTGAGTTTTACTTGAACAAATGAAGTGTGTATTCAAAGACTTAGTCAAAGATCATAAGGAAAGTCTAAGACATGAGGAGGGTTTCAAGGAAGTCTAATGGTCAATACTAGACATGGTACTTTAAGGTTTAATTAGAAAAGGTTTGTACAATATCAAGTTGGTGTTTTGTGAGCTCAATGTCCCCTAGGACATATATGGTGATCGAATTTTGGGGAGGGAGGGGGAGTACAAGTTGTATTTTGATCTTTTGTAAAATATCTAGTGTTTACTTGAAGTTTAAATGTAAAAGGTTAATGTAGAAGTAAATACTTTGTAAAGTGTATGTATTGGTTGTTTCTCTTGTGTAGAATTCGGCCAACAAATAATTATGGGTGAAGTTTTATAAAAATTTGAGCATTGGGTATAAATATGGGTATTTGTTGAAGCGTAGAAAAGTTTTGGTGCTTTCGGGTATGCCTAAATGTATTTAATTACGAAACGTAAACGTTTTACGTAACCAATAAAAATAAAATATAAAAAGTTGATTATTACTTTCGTAAAAATAATATATTGCTTGCTTGACGTGAACTTTAATTTGTTTGGTGCCCGTTTACGTTGATTGTTGATTTTTAGTTTACGCGATTTAACTTAGCGATTGAAATTAAAAGCAAACGCGTACGAGAATAGAAATAAATAGTGAAACATATGACGTCGTAAATGACCTGAAAACACAGGGTGTTTTATCATTGAATTGCATCAATTCATATTTTCACAAAACATGTCATGAATGATATCATTTACCTTGCCTATACAACATTGTCTTAGCAGGTTCAGGCTAGAACTCGATGTTTCCGATGAAACTGCTCATGTTGTCATTGTGATTGCATATGGCCAGATTTGGTGTGGTGTGTCGGCTAGATTTTGGATTGGTAGAGGACTTAAACCCACTTCCTGTAAGAACTTCTAATTTGAATTCGTTTCTTTTTACAAAGTTACTTTTTATTTTTAATAGGTTGATTTTACTTTGATTTGAGTTTTTTTGTTCAGCTTATTAGTTTAATGATCATATTTTTGTTTGAAGATTGGTTTGTATAAATTAGTGCTTTTAGTGCTTTTAGGTGCTTATTAGCGCTATCTTCTTTGTTTTGTACATATCACACATCCTCATACATCAGACCTTGATAAACACTTTGGTTTTATCAAATTTTACTGGTATGTTTAGCACAAAACTTTTAAGAGCCTTAGGGGGGTGTTTGTTTCGGCTAATACGTGGGCTTATGCGCTTATTTGATTTTCGCTTATATTTCATAAGCCTCAATTATTCGGCTTATATTGAGACTTGTGGGCTTATATAAGTTAATTATGATAAACTTATATAAGCCCATATGTCTCAATATAAGCAAGAAAATTAAGGCTTATGTTATATAAGCCGAAAAAAATAAGCTCATAAGCTCACATATAGGCCGAAACAAACACCCCCTTAGCAATGAGCTTTTATAATCCTTTACTGTTTAACATTGCGTAAAATTAAAAGCTCGTTTGGCAATAAGCGTTCAGAATTTAAATCATTATAATCACAAATACATCTACGTTACCATATGCTTTTACAAAACAAACAGCTACTACTAACTATCTAACTAACGGTCACACATAAAAGCTCATTTATAACAATAATTACATATACAACTACGTTACTTTTTTATAAAATAAACACCTACTGCTAACGGCGACAAATTAGATCTAATAATATTATATATACCGGTTAAGAAAATTAAATGGTGAGTTTATTTTGACGTAATGAAAAAGCGTTAAGTGAATCCTTAGCTCTAATTGCCTCATTGTTACTACTCATATTTACAAACCGTGGTTACGAGAACCGTAAGACGTCACACTCGAAACGACGCCGTATTTCGAGAATACCTTTTTCAGTTCCGATTCTGTTACGTCTAGTGGCAGCCCTCCATCGAAACACATTCGGGGCGGGGGCCGGGAACGGGGCGTGGGTCATTCGGACCCGCGGACGCGGCGTCGGCTAACGACGGGGGGGTGCGATTTCAAGGGGAGAAGGGGACGCGAGGGAGCAGGGATTCGGGAGGGGATTCGTGCGGCGACGGTCGGGGGCGTCGGGTGGGCGCGAGGGCGCAGGTCGGTAAAAACGACTGCACGGATAGTCGTGGAGACGTCGGGGCGGAACGCGGGGGCGCCGGCTTGGCTGAGTTGGGCTGCGGGCGTCGCGGCGGACGGCGAGCGGCGGGGGCGTCGAGACTAGGGGGGGTGGGTCGCAGGCGGCGATCGGGGGCGGGAATCGCGAACGGGGGCGGGTCATGGGCGGATCGGAGCGTGGAGGGTCAGGGGAAGCGGTCGAGGGGTGTACGCGCGGGACCGGGGCGGTTCCCCGGCAGGCGGGGGAGGGAAAATTCGGCCGGGTCGAAAAACGGGGGGAAATTCGCGTCGCGAATCGCGGCGATCGCGCGTGGTGAGCGGGGGGGGCGTCTGGACGGGACGGCGAAATTCGAGTCGAACGCCGAATCGGGCGGGAAGCGATGTCGGTCGGTTCGTCTTATTCGGGATGTTAAGAAAATTAAATGGTGAGTTTATTTTGACGTAATGAAAAAGCGTTAAGTGAATCCTTAGCTCTAATTGCCTCATTGTTACTACTCATATTTACAAACCGTGGTTACGAGAACCGTAAGACGTCACACTCGAAACGACGTCGTATTTCGAGAATACCTTTTTCAGTTCCGATTCTGTTACGTCTGGTGGCAGCCCTCCAACGAACAGATTTGAAGAAGACATTAATTTTGATTTTTAGGGTTTTGATTTGGGGATTAATTTGGGTTTTCTGATTTTTGATTTTTTTAAAAGGGGGGATAAAAAGGGGGATGTTTTTGGCATTTATACCCGTTTGTTTCTCCTTGCCACGTCACATAGTAATGACGGTGTATAGTAGCATTAGTTTGTGTTTGTAATTTTTTTTATGTGTATATGGGCGGGGATAAGTGAGAGTAAAATTAGTCTAACAAAAACACCAGACCTTGTTTACGAAATAAAGCCTACCTTTATGATACCAGTTTTTCTGCCACGCCAAAACCACGCTTAACCTACCAACCAAGTCGTTACGGCCTGGCAAAAATCAAAGAGTTTTATTTTGCATACTATCGAATAACATGTCACATCCAAACCACGACATATCAATTGAACAAACCATTATAAATTTATATTTGTAAAACAAAACGACAACAAACAACTTAAGGTTAGATTAGCCCACAAAAATGCACAACCGCAACATGCAACAACAATATCTAACCAGATCAACAAAAAACCGCACCACTAGAACACGCAACACATTTATCTTAACAATCAACATTTAACCTAAATCGTGAAAAAAAATGCAAAACTACAACATGCAACAACGATATCCAAGTCAAATCCACAAAATCATCGAACATTAATACATGCAACCAGTTTATTTTAAAAATAAACAACTACCGTGAACCGTAACACCTAAACCCAAACTTTCAGCGAACTATTATGATATCTCAAGCGTAAATACCTATCATACTCATCATTCCAATTAAAAGCCCTAAAACAACTACAACTTAAAATCAATAAATCTAAAAACCCCATTTTTAATTAAAATTAAGCAAAAATAAAAAAAGGTATCGCTTACATGTAACAAATAACATTCGCGTTGATGTTCTTGAACGAGATGTAACAGACCCGTTTTATGTTCTGACTCTCTAACGACTGTGTGAGAAATTTATTTTATGTGTGTGTCTTTTGCCTTTTTTTTGTATATATTTAAGATGCAAGGATCAAAACGACGTCATTTAGACGCATTTCTAAAACTGCAAATGTCATCCTTAAACGACCGTGTTCGGCGTTTCACTCTAAAACGACGTCGTTTTGGCCCAATCCACTCACACTCGGCCTAACCCGTCTCTTAAACGATGTCATTTTTAAATCCTTAAAATATGATCATTTGCTTCGCTATTGTATAACAGGGTAATTTCTCTTAAAAATAGACGTGCTCTAATGTTGGATAAACCTTTGTTGGAATTTAAGAAGGAACACTTAAGGCGTGTTTGGTTCGCTGTAATCTGGCGTAATTGGTATTGAATGGTGAAACTTTTTTGTGTTTATTTCATTAATCAACGATACAATATATAGGGGTACAAGAAAACTAATCAATATCAAGATATGTACAAGACAACTAGACAATGACAATATGATTATCAATTAGACAACTAATGATGGATATATGGATGAGAATGGGACAACTCATTGATTGATTGATATTTGCCAACTAATACGCCCCCGCAGTTAGAGCAGGAGGAGGTCGGATGCTCAAACTGGATCGAAAGTCTTCAAACAAAACTGATGGAAGTCCCTTGGTGAAGATGTCAGCATACTGAAAACGAGAAGGTACATGGAGAACTCTAACCTGACTAGCAGTTACCATGTTACGGACAAAGTGAATGTCGATCTCAATGTGTTTCGTTCGTTGATGTTGAACAGGATTGGCAGACATATAAACGGCACTAACATTATCACAGTAAACAATAGTGGCAGTCAATAGAGGAGAATGTAACTCACGAAGTAGATTGCAAAGCCATGCAGTCTCTACGACAACATTAGTAACACCACGGTATTCAGCTTTGGCACTGGAGCAAGAGATGGTGTGCTGGCGTTTAGCTGACCAAGACAAAATATTATCACCCAGAAAAACAGAATAATCTGAAAGGGGCAACCTACCCAATCAGCATCAGTATAACCAACCAAATAAGTATTAACGAAAGCATATAACTGGAGACCAAAATCCACAGTCCCTCGAACATATCGCAAGATACGCTTGAGAGCAGCAAAGTGAGGCTTCCTCGGATCATGCATATAAAGGAAAATCTGCTGAACGGCATAAGGCAAATCTGGACGTGTAAATGTAAGATACTGTAGCCCCCCTGCAAGACTGCGATATAAAGTGGGATCCTGAACAGGAACACCGTTCGGACCCAGTTTAGAGTCTGTATCAACGGGTGTCCTAGAAGGATTACAATGAACCATGTGAGCACGCTCAAGTAGCTGAAGAGCGTACTTCCTATCAGACAAAAATAAACCTGTAGAATTGGAATCCCCAGAAATACCAAGGAAATAATTAAGTGCTCCGAGATCAGTCATGTCAAACTCATTATGTAAGGAATATATGATTTGTTGTAGTAGTGTTAGAGAGGAAGCCGTCAGAACAATGTCATCCACATAAATAAGAAGATAAGCAACATGAGAACCCTATCTACAAATAAATAGAGAAGAACCACAACGACTGTGATAAAATCTGGCCCGTATGACATAACCTGCAAAACACTAAAACCAAGCACGAGGTGCTTGTTTCAGTCCATATAAAGATCTCTGTAAATGACAAACATGGTTAGGGAACCTAGCATCAACAAAGCCGGGTGGCTGATGCATGTAGACAGTCTCGGATAAATCACTGTTAAGAAAAGCATTCTTAACATCAAGTTGGTGAATCGACCACTTACGAGACACAACAAGGCTAAGAACCGTGCGAATAGTGGCTGGTTTGACAACCGGGCTAAAAGTCTCATCAAAATCAACTCCAAGTTGTTGACTACTACTGTTAGCAACCAAACGAGCCTTATAACGACTCAAAGTCCCGTCAACATGAAACTTATGCTTAAATAACCACATAGAACGAACCATATTAACACCTGCGGGCCTTGGTACAAGTAACCAAGTACCATTTTTAACCAACACATTATACTCATCATACATAGCATTACGCCACTGGGGATTTTTTAAGGCGTCAGACGGGTTTTTAGGAATAGGAGAAATCAAAAAAGTATTTAGAGACAAGCGATCGATAGGTTTGACAATGCCTGATTGCGACCGTGTGATCATGGGATGAGTGCGGGGTGGTTCATTAATTGGGTCGGTATTGGTTTGTGGATTTGGTGGATCGAAAATTGGTGGTGGTAGTGGACTGGTTTGATAGGCCGAAGTAGATGGGGCACTGGCGTGGTTGTGGGCTATCGAAGTTAGGAGGGTGGACTGAGGTGAAGGTGATAGTTCGGTAGGAGTTGGGCCTTGGGGTGTTGGGCTCTGCATTAGGGATGGCGGTATTGTTGGGCTGAGTTGTTTCGTGAGTTGTGAGGGGAGGTATAGGGCTAATGTGAGGGTGTTTAGGAGGGGGAAGGTATGGGGTCGAGGAAGGTGTAAGAAGGTGAGGAGATGGGTGTCATAGAACGGTATGGAAATTGGGTTTCATCAAAAGTGACATGTCTAGAGAGGATAATTTTATTTGTTTTGAGGTCTAGGCATCGAAAACCACGATGGTAAGCGGGGTAGCCCAAAAATATACAAGGGGTGGCTCGTGGAGCAAGTTTGTGTGGGGAGTGAAGGTGAGGGTAGCATAGACACCCGAATATACGTAGGCGAGAGTAATTGGGTGGTTTGTTAAAAAGGCGAGTATAAGGTATTTCATTTTGAATTGCGGTAGAGGGTAGAAGGTTAAGTAGATAGGTGGCCATATGGAGAGCCTCGACCCAAAAGGTAGGGGGAAGGTGTGCTTGAAAAAGTAAAGTGCGAATGATATTGTTGATTGTTCATATCATTCGTTCCGCCTTGCCATTTTGTTGGGATGTTTTGGGGCAAGAGAATCTAAGTTGAATGCCATGTTTGGCAAAGAGGGTGTGAAGTCGGTTGTTATCGAACTCACCGCCATGATCACATTGGAAGCTTTTTATTTCGCATTTGAATTGGTTTTTAACATAATTACGAAAGTGCAAAAAATTATCAAACATGTCAGACTTTGAACGAAGAGGGTATATCCATAGATAATGAGAGAAATGATCAAGGAATAAGACATAGTATTTAAAACCACTAGAACTAATAATGGGAGATGTCCATAAATCAGAATGAATAATATCAAAACGATGTTCAACGGTAGAATCCGAACTATGAAAAGGAAGCTTCACATGTTTGCCAAGTTGGCAAGCGTGACAAATATGTGAAGTCTTTTCTTTATTACATGAAATAAAACGACTAGAGACAAGTGAACGTAGCACTTGATCACCCGGATTTCCGAGGCGTTGATGCCACGTGGAGGCACTTGTCGAGAGAAAAGCAATAGGAGAAGTTGACGGCTTGGTAACTGGATAGAGATCGCCCGAACTGTCACATCGAAGGAGGATATGACGAGTCAAGTAATCCTTCACAGAAAAACCAAAGGCGTCAAATTCAATAGTACAATTATTGTCCCTAGTGAACTGACGAATAGAAATGAGATTTTTAATTATATTGGGGGTTACAAGAACATTATGAAGATGAAGTGGGCGATGATGAGAAGGAATAATGCTATGGCCGGTGTCGATGACAGGAATAGACTTGCCATCACCAACGTGAACAGATGGAAATAGGCGTTTATTAAAAATGGTACTTAAATTACTTGCATTAAAATTTAAATGAGAAGAGGCACCTGTATCCATGTGCCAAGTCGGGTCTTGTGGCGGCATAATGCTAAACGCACCTGGTAGAGTAGTAGGCTAGGATGAATAAATAGCCAGAGCGGGACCGAGTATACCTTGACCGAGATGCGGCAATCTGTAGTGCATTTGTGGTGTAAACTGTTGAGCAACATTAGTCTTGTAGGCCACATATTGAGCTAGAGTACATGTGAACATATTAATAATTGAAACAATCTGACACCCTTGTTCTTTAACCACTCGATTTAAACAATTGATATTGAAAAAAAAGAAGTCAACAATGACTTTTCTATATAACGTTTTTTTTCTTCTTTTTTTGATTTATTAATCAAACAATGGATATGGAGAAAAAAAAGAAATAAAGGTTTACTTGGAGGATTGATACTGGTTTACTTGGAGGATTGATACACAGACGTGAGGAGGAGAATTTAGGGAGGTATTGGGGAGAAATTATATGGCTCTGATTACCATATTGAAGGCTTAATTTAATTCCTTGAATATCTTCACAAAACATACAGTATTTATAGGTTACAAGGAAAAGCTTCAGCCCAAGATAAAGCCTACAACTCATCTACATCAAATCACGATAAGGCCTACAACTCATTTACAGAAATCATGATAAAGTCTACCAATCATACCAAGAATAGAGTATGACTATTAAGTACATACTAAAAATATGTGCATGCTAATAGTAATCTTCTACAGTTAGACTTTGGGGTGTTTACGATGCGATTCTAAAACAACATATGCTTCTTAAGCAAGTCCCATACTACTTTCTGAACAATGTTTTTCTTAGTTGAGCCGAGGTCGTATTTAACAAAGCTCGTGCTTTAACTTGGGGTAGAATTGGTTGAAGAAGAATAATGGTGGTGGCATTGGCAGTGGTGATGGCAGCGGTGATGGCGGTGGTGGCGGTGGTGAAGAGCTTAAAGAAGATGTGTTTGGGTTAATGTGTGAAAGTGGGTGTGTGTTCGGTGAGGTGTTTAGGCATGGAAGGACGAAAAATGAAATACCCTTGCAGCTAATGAGGTTCTTAACAAGCGTTAGGGTTTTGGATCGTGGAGGAGTGAAAAATGTGACGTTGGGGATTATGGGAGCGTAACCGTAGATCTGAGGACTATATCCGAAATTTGCCCTGACCTTGGGAACAAATGGCGTAATTTACCCTAGTTATTTTGTACTCTGTATTATTAATGACTCGTGGATTTTTCTAATTTTTAGTGCTATTTTGATTCATAGGTTTGTGAGATATATTTTTCATTTTTTGGTAGTCAGATGTTGAAAATAACAGAGACAATATCTTTCTTAGTTTGTCCATTATTTCAAAAGAGACAAGCTAGTAAATCACTAACATTTTAAAGATTATTTTTGAAATTTAAAATCTGGAAAGCTACCTTAAGGATTTTTTGTTAGGTTCCCTAGCTATAAACATTCTATGGAATGTGTTGTGCTGATGATATTATTGTTCTACTTGCATTTGAATGTTGTACACAATGACGATCATCGTATCATTTTTAAAATGACAATCATTACATCATTTGGAAGGGTAGAAAAAAAGTATAAGTTGTAGTTGTTAAAATTTTAAAGCTTGATCTAGTTATTAGCCTTGTATAAATCAAGTCAACGTTCAACAATAAAAGTCAAGAGTCAATAATCATCATCCAAGTCAAGTCAAGACATTTATTAGTATTTATTAGTCATTAATTTGTATTGGGCTCAAGCTCATGGTAACGATTCTAGAATGTTCTCTTATATCCTATATATAGGATAGTTGTTATCAATTGAAGGCAAGCAAATCAATTAGCCTTCAATGGTGAATTATCATATTCTAATATGGTAATCAGAGCCAACCCTAAACACTTCAAAAAAATACACGCCCCTAAATCCTTAAATTTGCCGTTGCATTTTTTTCTTGTCTTTGCTTGCCTGCTGCTGCTATCATTTGCTTGCATTATTTCCCTTTCATATCGCATGCTTAATTGTTGCCGTATTACTTTTCTTCTAAGCGCACATCATGACAAGTTATAATAACACAATTGGTCTACCTGCTGTTCACACGTCTCAAGGTGTTACCAATCAATATAATGTTGCATTATCAAGCTACTTTAATGGATCATATCCATTTACACCCAACATGGGCTTTGTTAACTTCCAACAGTCCAACATGGCCGAATCCATTTCACACCCTATACCCCTATACTCGGCCCAACCCAACAATTTGGGTTATGTTTATCTTCAGTCTGGACTTGGACACTATTGTCCATCACCTGCTCAGCCCGCATCATACATGACACACCCTCAAGCTAATTTGGTGTCTTCTGTGCCAATTCAGCCGGCCCAAGTGCAACCC
>BQNB010039184.1:2229-48237 GCA_026074375.1 Tanacetum coccineum | reverse complement strand
CAAGTAGCCATGTTGACTGTTAGGGTGCAGAGATTCATTCAGAAGACAGGAAGGAACTTGGATTTCAAAGGAAAATAACCTGTTACATTTGATAAGTCAAATGTTAAGTGCTACAATTGTCACGGGAAAGGGCACTTTGCTAAGGAATGCAAATCATGAAGGAACCAAGGGAAAAGATCTTATGGTGATAATGGCAGGAGGAATGCAACAACAAATGAACCATCATTACAAGCACTGGTGGCTCAAGATGGTCTAGGAGGCTATAACTAGAGCAATGATTTTGATGAACCAGTTAATTGTGATTTAATGGCCATCTCCTCCTCAAGCTCATTAAGTTCTTCTAACAAAGAGGTACAAAACTGTTCTAAACAATGTCTTGAATCTTTTAAAACTCTTCAAAAGAACTTTGATTGTGAAAGAGAAAAACATAGCAGAGCCAGACTAGAAATTCAGGGTTATGAGTTAGCCTTAGAATCTCTAGAATATAGAATTCTTGGACATGAAAAGAATGAACTGGCTCGGGGTGAAAAATATGAGTTTCAAAACTATGAGCTTAAGTGCAGAGAAGTAAAAATCGACAAACTTAAAATGAAACTAGAAAAGTTGTTAAGGAAAGAGATGAGTTGAAAGTTAAGATAGAAAAATGGGAAGAATCATCCAAGGGTCTTAATAAAATACTCAACAGTCAAATGAGTGCTAAAGATAAAAATGGTTTAGGATATGGCACACAATTGGATGAAATGAGTAACAAATCTGAAACTGATAGTGAGATTAGTATGAGTGTTTTTAAGGTCAGATCAAGTGATGAAGAGCTCACACCAGCAAATGATAGGTTCTCCAAAGCAGATGGGTGTCATGTTATTCCCCCTCCTATAACAAGGAACTTCCTAACCCTAAGAGTTGACATATCATTTTGCAGGTTTAGATGAATATGCCATTAGGAAGAAAATCATTGAGTCACAAACAACTAAGCTTAACACTAATACTAGTAAATCTAAAACTAGTGAGACTGTAGGTAAAACAAATGAAGTAAACATAGAAAAACCTAAGTCTGTCCATGAATCAGTTGTGTCTAAACCAAATATTAATAGAGACAAAGTCATCATTGAGGATTGTAACTCAGATGATAAGGATGATGTGTCTGCTGTCAAAACAGTTAGTCCTGTTAAGACTAATGAAACTCAAACAGCTAAAACTCAAGTTGATAAAATTGGTCAAACTTCTAAGAAAGCAGGAATTGGATTTAAGAAAATAAAAGCTTGCTTTGTCTGTAAGAGCACTGACCATTTGATCAAAGATTGTGATTTTTATGAAAAAAAGAGGCCAGAACCTAAGCTGAAAAATATGGTCAATACTGGTCAAAGAGTGGTCAAACCAGTATGGGATAATGCTAAAAGGGTTAATCATCAAAAAATTTCAAATAAATTGAACTACCCTCAAGCAAGAAGGACTTTTGTCCCATCAGGAGTACTAACCAGAACAGGTTTGGTTAATCCTGTTAGGCCAAATGAGAAAAGAGCAGTACAAACTATTAATACTACTAGGCCTGTTAGTACTGCTAGGTCTCTTAGTACTGCTTGGCCTATTAGTACTGCTAGACCATTTGGCTCAAAAACAGCACAAACTAGTAATGCTGTTAGACCAATTTACCCAAGAATGGACAATGTAAGACCAAGAGCCTCATTTTCAAAAATCAAGAGGTCTTATAATACAAAACCAGTTTTTAGACCCAAAGACTTAAAACAAGATGATAAAACTTCTGGGGTTAACAATATAACCATTGATGGGACAAGAGCAGTAGTTAGTTCTGGTGAGGGTAAAATGGATAATACTGTTAAGAAATCAAGGTGGGTTTGGAGGCCTAAGGGAAATTACATGGATCATGAATCCAAAGAAAATGGATCTTTCATGCTCAAGAAGTTTGAGTATGTTGACCCAAAAGGGATTTCCAAGTCTGTGGTGACTTGGGTCCCTAAGAGACACTAATTTCTCTTACTTTTTGTGCAGGGCAATCCAGAGATATTTTTACAGGATCATGCAGTAGTGGATAGTGGTTGCTCTAGCCATATGACTGGCAACAAAGCTTATCTTTCAGACTATGAAGATTACAATGGAGGCTTTGTGGCTTTTGGAAGTGATCCCAAAGGAGGTAAAATAACGGGTAAAGGTAAAATCAAAACTGCTAATTTAGACTTTGATAATGTCTATTTTGTAGATGAACTTAAGTTTAACCTTTTCTCTGTCTCACAAATGTGTGACAAGAAAAATAGTGTCCTCTTTACTGACACTGAATGCCTTATCCTGTCTCCTAGCTTTAAGCTTCTTGATGAAAGTCAAGTTGTACTTAGAGCTCCTAGAAAGGATGATGTGTACAGCTTGGATTTAAAGAACATTGTTCCTTCTGGAGGTATAACTTGTTTATATGCAAATGCAACATCTGATGAGTCTAAATTATGGCACAGGAGATTAGGTCATGTGAATTTCAAAAATATAAACAAACTTGTTAAGGGACACCTAGTTAGAGGCCTACCTTCCAAAGTTTTTGTGAATGACCACACTTGTGTTGCCTGCAAGAAGGGTAAGCAACATAAGGCCTCCTGTAAGGCCAAGTTAGAAAGAACCATCAGAAAGCCCTTAGAATTACTTCATATGGCCTTATTTGGACATGTCTCTGTAGACAGTATTAATAAGAAAAGGTAATGTTTGGTTGTGATTGATGATTTCAACAGATTTAGTTGGGTATTTTTCTTAGCTACTAAGGATGAAACAAATGAGATCCTTTATAAATTTATCACAGGCTTAGAAAACCAATTGAACCATAAAGTTAAAATCATTAGAAGTGATCATGGGACAGAATTTAAGAACCATGCTATGAATGAATTCTATGCTAAGAAAGGGATAAAAAGGGAGTTTAGTGTGGCTAGAACTCCAAACTCTACACCAGAATGGTGCGCTGCAGAAAGGAAAAAATAAGGCCCTAATTGAGGCTGCTCGAACTATGTTAGCAGATCACTTTTACCTAATCCAGTTGGGCAGATGGCAATCATAAATACTGCCCCTGCTATGTTACTTAAATAGGGTTATTAGTGACCAAACTCAAATTAAGACACCTATGAACTATTAATAGTTAAATCACCTAGTATTAGTTTTATGAGACTTTTGGATGTGCCTCTTGGGACCATTTTAAACCACCTTAGATTTTTCCTTGGACCAATTTGATGGGAATCTGATGAAGGTTATTTTCTTGGATAACTTCTACCACTAGTAAAAGCCTTCTAGAGTATAACCAACATAATGACAAAAGGTAGAACGGGAATCTGCACATTGATTTTCTGGAAATGACCGCAAATCTCCAATTGTGGTAGGAACTGGTCCTTATTGGATGTTTGATCTTGATTTTCTAACTAATTCAATGAATCGCATATTCATGTTAGTGTAGAAAATCAGGTGACTGGTGGATGCACGTACACAAGCTCGGACTTATGTTGGGTTCATCAGGAAAGATAAAGAACCTACTCATGAATACATAATGCCTTCCATCCGTCACCCCATAGGCAAGGTTTTAGTAGAAGATGTCTGCTCCAGCCCACGCTCACTACTATGAAAAACCTTCTGAAAGCTCTCCTAAAGACAATGATGTACAAGATTCAGAAGATGTTGCTGATAAGGAAGGACAACATCAGATGACAGAAGATGAACAAGTCTTGCATGATGAACTTGAGAAGATGATTTTATTGCTCAGGAGTGATTGCTTCTTAAAGCTCTTGGTTGACTGACCCTTCAAAGTCCGCTTTTGAAGAAGAAAAAGAGGAAGATTGCCATCTCAAAGAGGTGCGCTCTGGACCAGATTGCGCTCTCATAAAATTTGTACTGCGTATGTTCATCTGTTAGTACCGCTACCACGCCATATGTTAGTGCTGCTAGTACTCCCACAGGTGCAAATGCTGGTGAATCATCATTTGTCTATCTTGGAGGAAAAATACCTATTGATGCATCTACTTTCCCTAATGCTGATTTACCCATTGATCCAAATATGCCTGATTTAGAAGATGATTCTGATGCATTTTCAAATGATGGCATATTCAATGGAGCTATGATGTTGAGAATGTGGGTGCTTACTAGTGGCTGTATTTCAACTATATGGATCAAACCATGAATGTCAGTCCTGGTTCCCACACTCAGAATTATATGGATCATGCCAAAAATCAAATTCTAGGAGATCCTAACTCCGGCCACCTGCAGTTCAAACAAGAGTCTAAGATTTAAAGGCTTCTTCACAGCACCACAGCATTGGTGCGCTACATCTCCAAAACTGAATAGGAACTAATCATAAAGATCATTAGAACTGTTTGTTAGCATGCTTTCCTATCCCAAGAGAACCCAAAAATATTCACAACTTACAAGAGCGCTCTCTCCGCGGCGCGCGCTGCACAGCAAGGCGAAGAGGAATTGTGTAGTTTAAATTTTAAGAAGGTTGGATACTTAGTTGTGTGTGTGTGTCCATTGGGGAAAAAGGCAATTGGCACAAAGTGGGTCTTCAAGATAATAGGATGAGGAAGTATTGTTGTGCAAAATCAGCCAGGCTTGTAGCACATGGGTTTAGACAGGAGGACGAAAGTATATGATGAGAGTTTTTGCACTATTGCTTAGGATTAGAGGCAATCAGGTTATTTTTTGCCTTTGCATCTATCTACATGGGATTTACTGTCTACCAAATGATGTTATAAGTGCATTTCTCTATGGCATAATTGAAGAGGAGGGCGTATGTCCATCAACCTCCAGGTATGCGTGATCCTGTCATCCAAACAAAGTCTATAAGGTGATCAAAGCTCTTTATGGTCTTCATCAAGCCCCTAGAGCTTGGTATGAGACACTTTCTTCTTTTCTGATGGAAATGGTTTCAGGAGAGGTACCATAGACAAAACATTGTTTACAATGAAGAATTGGTTATCTAGACACATCAACGGCTAATGGTAAAGGGAATATCAAATCCTGATAATTGTCTGGTAGTTTTGCAAAAAAATACAAGCCTACTTAGTTGGATTTGACTGTGTTTGGTGCTGATATTAAAGAAGGAAGCTTAGAATTCAAGGTTGTTAGAGTTGATACGATCAAAGTTCATCAAAATGAAGATTTGAAGTATAGATGTTTAGATACATCCTCTGGTTACAAGATGTTTACACTTAAGAAAAACATGAAGTTAAACAAGTTCATCAATCATGTTTAGGGGAGATGGTTGGGAATGATGCAGTCTTGATAGTACCTGTTTGTTAATATTAGTTAGTTACAGATAGTTGTAATTGTTATGAATTACAACAATATTAGTACATGGTCAGAAAGGGAATAGTTAGTACCGTTAGTAAAAAATAGTTAGTAGTTTATGAGATATGGAATGAGGATATCTTAGGAAAGGAATTGCATGATCTTTTTACGGTTTTTGTAAAGCATTAGGGTTCCTTAGGTTATAAAGGAACTAGGCAAGTTAGTAGTTATAGTTCTAGCAAGATCAATGCGTCTGAGATCGATAGCATCATAGTTTGTAATTTGTAAAGATTTAAGTTATAATATAAAGTTCTTTTGTGCACTGCGCTCCCTCCCTTCTTGTTCTTCTTAGCCTTATTGATTAGTTCTGCATAATCCAATAGTGTTAAATGGTCTTAGGTAAACGAGAAAAGATCATCGAAATTGTACGACCAGCTTTCAGGAAAAGACATCATATGTTTTTGTTGCTTTAGTTTGTTTATAAAGTATGGACTAAATAATATTACAAAGGTTTTGTTAGTCTTGGCGTTCATCAAAAACTTAATACTTTTAGAAAGTTTTTATTTTAAGAAGTTTTTAGTTTCAGACGATAAATCATCCCATTATTTGTTCTGTTTCCATATCTTTCCAAATGTGCTAATAACCAAAATCGCTTCCTTCCCAAGTCGATCGCGAGTTTTACGAACTTACTATTTTAGTAACTTTATCGTTTTTTCTAACATATGTTAATGAGTCTTTCAAATGTGCTAATCTATATCTATAGTGTTATATATGTTCGCTAGAGTTTAGAAAGTACCTAAAAAAATGTCGAAAGTGTTCGATACCCCTTTTACTATTTACATCAGCACACTATTTATTTGGTTTTGCTGAAAAATATTTCAAGTTCATTTGGCTATAAACTTGGACGTTTATTTAAGTCTGATATTTAAAGTGGCGTGTTATGTCGAGAAAAAAACTATCAGCTCGCGTCGAAACAAGCCTCGTCAAAATACTTTTACGCCTAATGCAAAACATTTTTAGGTCGCTCAAAAACCTCAAAGCAATTTCGGGACATGCAAGCATTTTTGTCAAAAAAACGAACCAAGTGTGTCACCCGACTTCACAGTAGTGTAGTCTAGGCCATAATCTCCGTTCTAACACTAATTCTCAACAAAACCACACATTACCACGCTCTACCTAATCCCATCATACTATTATTTGCAAACACTTTATTCACTCATCCTATCCATAAAATGATATGTAATTTTAAGCATGATACAAATGTAACTAGTTTGAAAAACCCTATAGTTATAATAACCCAACATCTTTGCACAAACACATCAAGATATGTTACAGATGCTCAAGAGTTTAGATATAAAAGAAAGAAATGAATGGATGACAAAAGTACACTTATAAAAAATGAGATTGAACACGGAGAACACAACAAGAATCAAACTCCAAAATATGTTGATCTTAAATAAACCCCAATGTGGGAGTGGGAAACCATTAACTCATGAGATCTTGAAAAAACTTGAAAAAAACTTAGGATCATACCTTTGGAAAACACCTTGGATATGACTAAGAAATATACGCGCGGCTCTCGCTCGGTGGTTTTTTCTGTTTTGATAGAAATCAAAAGCTATGAATGTGTTTGTGTGGGTGTTTGTTGCCGCGGACCGCACAAAGCGCAAGCTAACTAGGGAGAGACTGAAAATTTTATGAGGCACTAGCACGAGCGAGCGACTCGCGATACAATGGATCCTAACTTGTGAGAACATTGATGTATTTATGTGCCAAAAGGACTAGGGTTAAGTAAGAATATGAATCATGCTTGGTGAAAAGATTATCAAACTCTGGGCTTCTTGCACTAAGGACCTTATGGTCCTTGTGGTTCGTGCATGGCTAGCAAAAAGGGGGAGGGGACCAAAACTCTTTTCTTGGTCACCAAGATGAAATGTTATTGGTTAGATTTTTACTAGTGCTCAAGTGGTCCAATTCTTATAAGTGTATGTTGGTGCATGGCAAGGTTAAGACAAGGGGTTATATCATCTATTTCATGATGCATATGCCACTCTCTCTCGCTCTCAGTGAAATGATTCTTCTTGATTTAATTTGAGACTTGATGTTGTGTTTGGTTGAGTTGGGCATACGAATTTAACAAGGGAGGAGGGGGAACGAAATTTTTGATTTTCCAACTCGATATGGTTGATAACTTGAGTTTACACGAAAAAGGCTCTCGCACGCGCGCGCGCGCGCGCGCTCTAGGGTTACTGTTTGGGTGACAAAACTAAGTGAAAAAAAACATTTCACAAGATAAATCATAAAATTTAAATCGGAAGTGATTTAAAAATCACAAAATATTAGAAAAGTTAAAATATCTCATATAAGGCCTAAATTTATTAATAACCGATGCCGGGACACGCCCGATGACGTTTTTCAGATTTACGCGGTTTAACTTCCTGGTAAACTATCACATTCAAACGTAACATGTAAACGTCAAAGATAATAATCGAAAAGGTTTAACATGTTGACCTGAAACTTACAGGGTGAATTTATGTTTATTTTATGATCTGGTCTTCAGATTATACGGTGTATCCGCTCCTACTATCGGCGTATTTAATGTCTTTTTTTTTATTTTTTAAGTCGTTATCAGTCCTTTATTTTTTAACACTTTAAACATTTTGTCAGGTTCTGGTGGCGTTAATCATGGTCCTGATACGGTGTATTCGTAGCTTGACGGTATTAGATACTAAATACATACGCGTTTCTCTATACGGGTATTCAGTTTAAGGTATTTCGGCGTATAGGTCTCCTGTACAGTTTGTTTAGTTTATTTTAAATTAACCGTAGGTACCAAGATATGATTTTGCATGTTTTTTCTATATTTTTGCAAAGGCCTCCATTGCAAAGAAAATCACGACCAAAGTTAGTTATGTAGCGCTATCTGGAGTTTGTGTGTTGTGTAGTCATGATGCGTTAATCCAAAAACCATTTTACAACACACATCTTGCTCATAAACTTAACTGGAGAATTAGAGGCAAAATATCAGGTTCTAATTCTTTTAATTCCTGTTTTTAATGTTTTATCTATACAACGAGGATGTCACATGCCGACAATGGCGGAAACTCGGGAATGCCACATAATGATCAATCATAACACAAGATACAAAATAAAGAAAACTACATTGCATAAAACACTAAGTTTTATGAAGACCATTACTTTGACACAAACTAAAGTGGATGTCCCTCTGCCGCAACTAAAAACTCAATTCTCTTACTAATTTTTCAAACGCCCACACTGGGAACCATAATCCACACTTATTCACAAAAACATCGAAACTAAATCAAACAACAAGCAAAGCTTAGGACTTCAAAAGAATTCACCACCTAAGATACTTTAAGTTGCTCCTCGCACAATCACCAAAACTAATCACGTTTTTTTTACTTACCTAAAGAATGATTACTACCGAAACAGTCGCAACAATAATGTGGTGAGCTCGTAGCGTTTGGACTTAAACCCAAAAGCTATGCCTTATTTTCACAGTGGAATCAATAGTGATATATGACTCGTAGAATATTTGCAAACAACTTAACCCATCACCGCTAATCAATAACCATATGTCACTTACGCACCTAAAGGGCCTACCAGCTGGAGCACTAATTTGGAGCGAAGACAATTACACATTCACATGGGTAGGATGTACCCACATCCGCTCCATAATCACACAAATATGGTAGGCGTTTAAACCCATCCGATCTTCAATATCTCACAAACACTGAATAGGCAGTACCCCTTACCGATCTACCAAACAATCATGCATCACTTAATATTCAAATTAGCACCGCAATAGCACATAACTTGGTACCAAAAAAACAAACACCCAGTTGCACAGATCAATGTTAAAAAACATTTCAAAACACATTTGAGTATCATTTTCCTCCAACGGAAAAACACCAATAAAAGCAGGGGAGGCTACGAGAACTTACCTCAAGCAAGTCTTTAGCAACCAAAATCTCAATCACACAAGCAATCTGGCTCTCACGACGCCCGCACAACGACCTAGCCTCAGTTAATGTCTCAATTTAAATCATCCAATTCCAAAACAATCTTCACGTTTGATGCATAGGTTTAGACGCGTTGTAAATGTACTCAAAACAATTTAGTGGAGTTGATGGTTGAAGTCGACCTTAACTCCACCAATCATATCAATCTCATACCTCCGATATACATTCTTATACTATGTAGCGTAAACAGGATAAGTAATAATTAAATATTTATATTATTAATTATAAATAACACTCGACTAGTCATTCGTACACCTTAGTCACTTCAAAATATCATTTCACGGTTGATCTCAATGAAAAGTTTACTCATAATAAACAGTTTGAGAAAAAATATATTTTTCGTCTTTTAGTGAATTTATTAAATAAATAAAAAAATTTAATTAAATATTATTTTATTATTTAAAATCAAAATCTGTTTTTAAGAATTTTCTATGTATATAACTTTTTACATATTTTCGACGTGACTCGTACGTTTATTACAAACGTTTTCCAGGTTTCAAACCTTGTTTTCAACATTTTTCACAAATTCGACACTTTTCGACAAAATTCTAAAATCTCAATCGTTAACGCATACCAACACGTTTTTCCCAAAATATTGTTCAATATCACCTCGTAAATACATTTTCACTTTTAAAAGTCCATCAAAATTCTCATAACTACTATATATCGCTTATTGGGCATTAAGGCCCAATAAGGGTCCATTAGGACATATATAAGTCCAAAATACTATTAAATCCAAAACCAATGTCCATTTTCATATATAAGTATATAGTTATATGTAGAAATAATCCGGACCACAATAAGCCCTCCAATTAAGCCACGACTTAAATAGACTTATTGGGCCGTGAGCCCATATGCTCAAAATTACGTATATTAAGCTTAAAATAAGCTAGTAAGCTACGTATCGCATTTGGTTACTACCATAAGCCTCAAAAATAGTCCACAACATACGCCATAACACAAAATTAATCAAAATCACTTTCCTAGTGATTTTGGGAATCCATTCGTGGCCTATAAGCCCAAATAAGCTAAGAAATAGCTTAAAAATAAGCCCGAATAAGCCATACAAGCTACTATTAAAAATAAGCATTCTAGCATCATATATTATTCAACCATCACGACCACGACATCAAAACTACAAAAACCCTCTTTTTCCTTTTCTTTTTACACGAACCAAACACCCCCTTTTCCTTTCGTTTCGCTTCCAAAAATCGTCTTTTTTATCTTCCGATTAAATCTAATTCCACATCGTTTTAAACAAAGTTTTACCATAACATTCCATTGGATTAGGTAGATAATTTTTTAGTCATTCATTGAATGATAGTTAATATTCGGATTGGATGACCCATCTACGATTTCGATAGCCATAACAGTGATTTGGAATTTTCACAACGATCAACTTGTACAATTAACATCTATGCATCAAAATAAACCCAAAAGGACAAACGAAATGTAAATTTGAAAACTTATAAGAAATTCTTCAAATTTGTAGATTTCGACACTAACCGGACAACCCAAACGTTGTTTAAATGAATAACCAAACACTAGAATCAACCCCAAATATTTATGTCTTCATGTTTTCTTGATCAAACTTTAAAAAATATAAGGGTGTGTGTGTTGTAGGGTGGACGAACACAAGAGAGAAGGGAGAGGATATTTTTTTGATTTTGAAAATAAACTATGTGTAAAAATGAGGATAAGGAAATCATCTTATGTACAATTTGGACAATGTTAGCTAAAATTAAGCCACCTTGTCTCCCTAGTCTTCTTTTGATCGGCCGTGGTATCCCATGGGGTCTCGGGCCTTTCTTTTCGTATCGGGATCACTTAAATACTCGTAAAACTCAACCGTAAAATTTACCTCAAAGTTAATTAGCATTTTTATTCACTTTAAAAATACTTTTCCATTAACCTAGAGTATTTACAGGACATATTTTCACTTTACACCCTTCAAAACTCATTTGGACATTAACGGACGTGTTAGACTCGTTTTTCAGCATTTCTCAAAATTCACGGGTCAAACCACCCGGAATACACATAACACAATAATAACTTTCAAAAGGTATTATTAATCACAATAAACCACAATTCATCACATATCTCCTAAAATCACCACCGTCAACGCGGTATAAAAATCTGAATAAACTGACAAAAGTCAAATAGTCAAAGGACTATAAATGAAATATTCAGAACACAAAAAGGGCAAAGGTTACAAAGGACGTTGTATAATTCAAGTGGGGGGATGGGAATTAGAATGCATGCTTGTCCTATTTTTCACACTAAAATGCTTAAATTATGCTCAAATTTAGAATGTTTTCAAGCATACTTTTCTGAAATTACTTGTTACATAACCCGCACACAATAACCCTTATTAGATATTATAAGGATTTAACCTTATCTGTTTCCAAATGTTTACCCAAATTCCACAAAAATATGAGTGTGCCGGTGATGTTGTAGACTTTAGAACTTGGCTTGGTATATCTATTCGAGATCACAATAATGAGTACTGTGGATTTAGATGGAGTAACTTATTTAAATTGGTAAATTTCTAGGTTTAAAACCAAAAAGCCTATACATGTTGTTTTATTAACTAACTATACTGGTTAGTTAAATCTCGTTTAAACTCTTTGTTTACTCTCATTATAAGAGTAAAATACTCCTAAAAAACTAATAGAGCCAATTCTTTAGGAATAACACCAACTGTTTGTTTTGTTACACCTTTACACCTTAGCCTACCCTGTTGGATTAAGTTTATTTATCAGTTGCTAGTTGCTTAAAGTGTAAAGTATGTATTTCCCGAGTCTTGTGTCAATTTTCTATCTTTGGTACGGTTGACTGCCAAAACCTTGATGTGAAACGACTATCACGATCTGATATAATCGAGATCGGCACACCATGTCTAGAAACTATCTCATCAACTACATATAGCCAACCTTTCCACTTATATTCCTCACGCATAGTATGAAATGAGCAAACTAGTCATCGCGTCCACAATGACCCAGATTGTGTCAGCCACTACTAGTTCCTAGGCAAACTTATGTCACAAAAATTCCATAAGCTATCACTTCCATTTCCATTGGAAATCTCAGGTTGCAGTGAGCAATCTAGATGCGCCTTTGTTGCTCAGCCTTAAACCTTCAATACAAGTCAAACACTTACTACTCATAACTCAGCTGTATCCTTTTTTTTTATAGCCTCTCAGATTACCTATCTCTCAAAAATCATAATACATCTTATCAGCTCCTGGGTGTACAGAGTACTTCGACTTATGGGCTTCATCCATTATCAGGGTTCTCACCTCACCCTTTAAAGGTACCCATATTCTATCCAGGTAGTACAAAGTTCAATCATACTTTCTCTCTATATCTCAGCTCCAAAACCTTTTGCAATCCTGCAAACTCATCCACAGCCTCCCTTCTGAAGCGCCAATATATATCTGATAACTCGAATGTTAGAGTCATAATTCATAGCTCGAACTCTTTTGGCTTTACTCTTTCCTCCTATCTTAGGACATCAGCCACCACATTCGCCTTACCAGGATGGTAGCGAATTTCACAGTCATAATCACTAAACAACTCTATCCAACGACATTGTCGCATATTCAATTCTTTCTGACTAAAGATATGTTGAAGATTCTTATGGTCCGTATAGATGACACTCTTTGTCCCATAGATAATGTCTCCAGATCTTAAGTGCAAACACGACTGCACCCAACTCTAAATCATGGGTAGTTTAATTTATCCTCATGAATTTTCAAATGCTAGATCGATAAGCTATCACTTTAACTCTTTTGCCTTAACATACAGCCTAGTTATATCCCGGGATCGCATCACAATATACCACAAAGTCTTCCGGTCCATCGGGGAGAGCTAGAAACATGAGAATAAATAATTATCCTTCACGGTTCTGAAATGTCAATTCTTTCCTTACCCCATACTCAAAAAGTCTTACTTTTCTGAGTCAAGATAGTAAGAGACTTAGCTATCTTAGAAAAGTTCTCAATGAACCTACGGTAATACCCAGCCAATCCTAAGAACGAACGAACCTCAGTCGGAGTTCTAGGGGCTTTCCAATTCTTAACAACTTCAATCTTACTAGGGTCTACATGAATCCCATTACCATTTATCACATGCCTAAGAAACTACACTTCTCTTAGCGATTCATAGTTAATGTTTATAACACCCCTAATTTACATGCAGCAGAATCAACAATTAGGTGTTAAGTCATAGTACAACAACATAAGAATATAAAGAATGACTCAAAAAGAGACGTTTTAAAAGCAGTAAGATAGTTCCATTCATTTAAGATCAGAGTATAAACCCCGTCCCACAAGATCGTTACCCCAAAATAGTACCACATGAGTTTTAAAGTCATTAACATAAAAAGTTTTTAGAGAATGGAACAAAAGACAAGTTTCATAAAACTTTAGCGCTAACACCCCTCGTCCGCTCCAATCCATCATCCTTAATTACCTAAGATAAAACATGCTAAAAAGTCAACAAAAATGTTTAGTGAATTCATAGAGTTTATATGAATAAAAGTATGAACACAAGTATTATTATCATCGAGTAACTTGTGGATCAAACAAGTTATTAATCACTAATGCATTAAGCTCATGACACTGAAACATTAACCAACATATAATAATATGCGTTTCGTCCGCCCCTACACAAGGTAATATTGCCATATACCAAAAAGATTCTCAATACAAAATGCCCGCTTTAGGGTACTCACGCCATGGATTCATACCCCGAACATGGCTGTCATGACCTAATAGATCTATTTAATGTACTAGCGCTTACCCATCATATGTAATTAACAGTTTATGAAATTCGGGGCCTTTTAGCAATAGGTACTTATGCAATTAGTCTCACAATCGGGTCCAACATACTGAAAACTACTTGTGTTCAATTTATAAAACCAGCATGTATCTCCCTCGCGGGGTTTATAAAAATATTTAAAAGTATAAAGGCGAGGCTATGAACTCACTGTAAATAGAACGGCGACGATGATCTCAACCGCGACCTATAATAATAGTGGTCCGCGATTAGAAAATATAATTATAAGAAAAATGCATAATTTTGCATAAGTATATAAAATATATATATTCCGAAATATATGTAATCTTATATTGTAGAATCCATGTGCGCGCCAATCTTACATATCTATACCGACTAAATGCTTCGCCTTAAGTTTAACTCCATTTTAACCCCTTCCGACTAGAATATATATATATATTTATGAAAATTACCCATTCTGACCTATTTTAAGTTTAAGACTCCTAGGCACGAGCGAAAGTGTACCTCTAACTTATTAGTTGTAATTTCAGTTTTAGTTAAGATTTTTTACGACATACTATTTTCTATAATACTATTTAACCATTAAAAGAGTTTGGCCAAGTTGGACTTTTTATTATATTTTTTCCTAAGCTGGACTCATCAAAAACGACCCGTCCTAATGCACTTTTAAACTTATCTAGCCTCGCAAAAAGGTAAAACGACTTTCTGAACAACCTTTTAGTTTTACCCGAGACCCAAAACTCAACAGAAAATGACTAAAATACCCTTTTCTCGAATCTGCTACAAAAAAATGCAAAATTTATTCTAATCCTTTCGACCCGTCATTAAGCATTTTTAGACTTAGTTATCCTCGCAAAAAGTAAAACGACATTTTGAACAACTTTCTAGTTTTACCCGAGACCTGAAACAACACAGAAAATGATGAAAATACCCCTACCAGTTTCTGCAGAAAACTAACATTTTTATTAAGGGCTGATTTTATATTTTAACATTTTTTGCAACTTCCATCGGCCGTAATGTAACACCCCCAAATCTGGGTAGCAGCGGAATGTTGAATATCCGAGGGCGTTACTTCATAGATCAATAGCACAAGACATGAGAATGACCACTAATCGTGTCGTTTTAAAAAGATACATTGGATTAACAAAATGCTTGTTCATTACATAAGCTCATGGCTTTAAATTGTTCGACAATATAAGTAAAGATTTCGGTTTATAACAAATGTTCCTAAAATGTAATACGCCCAAATCTTTAGTACTGACTCTTTCTAAAGAGTGACCCCCAATGTATCTGAGCACCTCGTGCCTTATTGACCTGAGAAAACATGCTTAAAATATCAACATAAAGTTGGTAAATTTATAGGTTTGTGTAAATCAATAGTAGGACCGCAAGATTTCCAAGTGTATGATTAAGCAACGGATGCAAACATCATAAAAAGTAATTACGTTTTCCTAAGCTCATGACACTGAAGCTCGACATGTATGAATGCAATAAATTGCCAGTAAATGCCCGTGAATGATGTTCTAACCCGCAACATCCCAAATCCGACATGGTATACGTTTGTTGTCCGGCAACCTGGCACAGTGAGCGCTACTCACCCAAACGGGGATGTCAATCCTAAATAGATCTATTTATAACATTCGCGCTCACAATCTAGTAATTGACAGTTCATGATAAAGGGCTCAGTGGGTTATCGCTACCTAGGCAAACACGTAATCATAGTATAAAATGTACACTTGCGTCTAATTTGTAAAACAAAGCATGTTCTCACCCCAAAGATGTAAATCATTTAAATAATTGTAAAACATGGGGCTATGAACTCACCTCAGTAGGTAGTCCTCTGAATGATAAATATATCCAAGTATAGCAAATGAATCACACCGTCAAATACCTAAGTAAATACGGTCAGTCTTAGTCTACAAGTTTAGGCTAAAGACTTAATGTATAAACTACAATAGATTGCTAGTTTATATATAATGTTATTACTTGTGTGGTGGTGCACATGTTTATTGTATTTGTATTTACTTGATGGCTCTTGGGAAAACATACGGTTACACACGTCCTCGTATATGTTATTAATAAATATTCATATTTATTAAGTCGTGTTCTAACTTGTATAATATCCGATAATATTATAATTCGTCCGATTTGTTAAGTGTTTAAATAAATCACTTTCGTTTATAAAATACCCTTAGGTTTTCTATGATTACCAAATCAGTCCCTGTGTTTATGAAATATATAATATTTACATTTTAAACCCTTAAGTTTCCATATGTACACCTTTAGTCCTTCAATCTTTACAAAATTACACTTCTGGTCCTTATACCTTTTAAACAGCCCCTTAAGTTTCAGAAATGACAGGAACAGCCCCTAGACCTAAAGAATCTGTTTTTGGCAGTTTTAACCCCCTCGTTTACGAATTGACACCTTTAGTCCCTTAACTTGTAAAAATCGCATTTTAAGCCCAATTAAGTTCTAACAAGTGGCATTAGGTTTTATTTACTCCAATAAGCTACATAAGCTGTCTTCAGCTTATAAATAAGCTCGGATGAGCTTATTTATGCTTATTGGGCCCGTTAAGGTCCAATAAGATATTTAAAGGTCCAATTTAGTTTCCAAAGGCACATAAGCCCTCATTAAGCCCATTTAAGCTTATTAAAACTGTTTGGCTAAAAAATAAGCTCGGGTGAGCTTATTTGAGCTTATTGGGCTCGTTAGCCCAATAACTCAACCCAAAAAAAGTTTGTAAAAGGTTTCATACATTATACAACTTATTTTCTAGACTTATTAAGCATCATTAGGTCTGTTTTTATGTTTGGCTTATTCAATAAGCAAATAAGTTCGTTAATGGGCTTTCGGGCCCAATAAGAACCCGAAAAGCATTTCAATTATTTAGGCTCGGTCCATTGAGGTCCATTAACATTCTCTAAGTCCATTAAGCTTCATTAAACTGTATAAGCTCACAAATAAGCTGTTTGAGCTTATTGTGGCTTATGGGTTTACGTTTGGACTCGGTAATTGGGCTAACAAGCCCATTAAGGGTTCGATTGGTTTTCTAATAAGTATTAGGGTCCATTTAGCTTCGATAAGCATTTTAGATTTCCAAATAAGCTCGTGGAGCTTATAAATAAGTTGTGGCCTCATAGCCACAGCCTGTTGGTCCTGTTTTGGGTCGAACGCGGCTATTAGGCCCAATAAGGTCCGAATGGTTTATTAAGGCTTCATGTGGGGTTTCGTTAGGTCCTCTAGTACCAAAACATTTTGCCTAGCATTTCTTAATCGCGATATATAACATGCAAATGTTTAAGAGCCTTGTATACTCCTTCCCTAGTCATGCCATTACGTTTTCCTTGAAAGTTTACGTATGGTTTATGCATTATTCGAGTGTAAGGGTTATTGTTTGCGTTGGTGATTACGTTTGTATGTAAACGAATATGTTTAAGCCTTAGCTCATTCTCAAATCTCCTTATACATGTTTCTTTCCATATTAACACCACACAAGGGTCAAGTGTATGTATATATTCGTATGTGTGTCACGCATGGGTTGAACCATGCATGTTCACGCCTATGAAAGCTCGTTAACCACATATTTATCGTGACACAAAGTCTAGCAATCAAAGGAAAACTAAAATATGAAGTGTATAGGTTCATGAGTGACTTACAATGAGCCCTAGTGGCTTGTTTTAAGTGTATGTGAGAAATGTGGCAACCCACATGCGTAATACACGATCAAATAATAAACCAAAGCTCCAAAGCTTAGAATATACCCAAGTCTTGGCTCGTAAACCTCCTTATGAACTTGTATGAATAGCCTTAGTGTTGTGCGTTGGTTCGAAAGAAAGTAAGAAGGTGTTTGTTTGCGTTTTATAACCCGAGACCAAGAGAGGAAATATGTTTTAGTTGTTTGAGTGTTTTATGAGTTGTAAGAGTGTTAAATGGTGAATGTATATGAGTATTTAGTGGCAAAGTATCTAGTTACACTTTCCTAGCCCCAAACAAACCAAAACTGGCCCTAGGTTAGTGATTTCATAGTTTCTAGTTAATCACACATTGTTTCTTGTCAAACCACCCAAGTACCTTTCTTAATTACTCAATATTTGTACAAGATTACCTAAGATTTGGAAAATCTTGTGGTTTTGTGTACATATGTATGTGGCCGGGTATCCAAGGGAGAAAAGAGAGAAAAATGGTTATTAACCATTGGGTAATAGGCTAACTAGGAACATATTGTACATGTTTTAATTAAACATGGGTTGTACAAGTACTTAGGGATCATTAGGAGATTTTTCTAGTTGCTTTAGTTTCCAATATTCGGCCCTAGTGGGTATTAACACAAGATTTGATTAAATTTTGTGTTCAAGGTTTAAAAGTGGGCATTGGTTTGAGTCTAGGTAAGTCTAGGTATTTCCGAGGTGTGTCTAAATGTATCTTATTGCGGAACGTAAGCCTTTTACGTGACCAATAAAAATAACATACGCAAAGTTAATAATTATCTTCCTAATAATTACTTAACACTTGCTTGACGTAAACCCTAATTTATTTGGTGACCGTTTACGTTAAATGATTATTTCTAGTCTACGTGATTTAGCTTAAAAGTCAAATTAAAAGTAAACGCGTATCAGACTAAAATAAATAGTGAAGGATAATAGAGTCATAAAATGACCTAAAATTGAGAAATGTTATAGTCTCCACCCATTAAAAGAACTTTGTCCTCAAAGCTTAAGACCTTATAGTGGATGACGAAGCCCAGTTTATGAAAAGCTATGGGTATTTCTGTTTGAACGAATCTTCACATTCCCAGGTGAACTCAGGACCTCTCCTAGTGTTCCAGCGAACCTTTACCAATGGTATTCGGCTTCGCTTCAATCTTTTGATCTCCCGTTCCATGATTTCAATAGGCTCTTCCACAAACTGAAGCTTATTGTCAACGTGAATTCCTTCTAACGGCATGACTTATGGTTCGTCCGCGTAACATTTCTTCAGATTAGACACATGGAAAGTATGGTGAACTCTACTCAACTCCCAAGGAAGTTCTAGCCAGTAGGCAACTTTCCTAACTTTGGCTAACACCTTAAAAGGTCCGACATATCTCGGGTTCAACTTACCCCACTTACCGAATCGTACAACCCCTTTCCAAGGTGAGACCTTAAGCATAACCCTATTTTCGCCTTCCGATTTAGACGTAGATCTTTTGTCGATCTTTAGCCGCTTGACATCCTTTGCTTGATCAGGATGTCTTTTATGTCTGTTTCTTTAGATTAATTATGGATCAGTCAGTTGAGCTTCCCCAACCTCGGCCCAGCACACCGGTGATCGAAATTTTCAACCATACAGTGCCTCATAAGGTGCGGCCTTTATGCTAGCGTAATAACTGTTGTTATATGAAAACTCGGCTAGTGGCAAATGCTTAACCCAACCCTTGCCAAAATCGACCACGCAAGCACGTAGCATGTCCTTAAGAGTTTGAATAGTTATCTTGCTTCTGGCCCGTCAGTTTCTGGATGATTCGCAGTGCTTCATACTGTATTTCTGTACCCAAAGCTTTCTGAAATGATTTCTAGAAATTGGACGTGAATCTCCCATCACGATCACAGATGATTGACACAGGTATTCTGTATCTTGCTACTATCATGTTCAGGTACAACCTTGCCAACTTATCCAATAGATCATTCTCTTTTATTGGCAAGAAGTGAGCAGATTTTGTAAGTCGATCCACAATCACCCAGATGGTGTCAAAACCTTGCGACGACTTAGGGAAGCTTTGTGTGATAAAATCCTCGGGATATTATCCCACTCCAAGGGTATCTCAGGTTGTACTAGCAATCCCGATGGCCTTTGATGTTCGGCCTTAACCTTTGCACATGTCAAACACTTGCTAACATAGGTGGTGATGTCTGCCTTCATATTGGACCACCAATATAGCTTTTTCATGTCTTGATACATCATTTCCGAACCGGGATGGATAGAGTATTTTGACTTGTGAGATTCGTGCATAATCACGGATCTTAAATCTCCATAGCAAGGCAACCAACTCCTGCCGTGTAAACATAAGGTCCCGTCGGCACGTGGTTCTAGCCTTTCCTTGGGTATATCCTTTCTGATCATACCGCCTACGTCTTTATTTACAAGATTTTCTGTTTTTCAAGGCTCTTGTATCTTGACTTCTAAAATTCATTTTGGGAAGATTCAATTCCCAATAGTCTAAACCAAGGCATCAATTCCGCCAATGGCTCAGTTCGTTCTTACGCTCAATGCATCAGCACCACTACGTTTGACTTCCCCGGGGGTGATAATGAAGGTCATATATGTAGTCGCTTAGCAAATTCAAACAAGCCAATGGCCGTTGCCTCATGGTTAAGCTCCTTTTGATCGAGAATATGTTGTAGACTTTTATTGTCGTGTGAATTACGTGCATCTGGTTTCCTTAAAGATAGTTTTGTCTCTTTATTTTATGAGCAAATACCCCGATCCAAGTTCTAATCATTGAGTGGTGTAGTTTCTTCTCATGAACTTTTAGTTGTCGAGAAGCATAAGCAATCACCTTCTCTCTCTGTATCAATACAGCACCTAAACCCTTGTGTGACGCTTCACAGTAGACTACAAAGTCTTCGCTTCCTTCAGGTAAAGCCAGAATTGGCGCACTGCACAACTTCTGTTTATTAGACTAAAAAGCCGTTTTTCCTTTTCTCCCATGGTCAAACTTTGATTCCTTTCTGAGTAAGTTTCGTCACCATTGATTTAGCAATCTTCAGAAAAATCCTGTGATGATACCTTCTCGATAGAACCCTCATAGACCTATAATTAGCGGATCTCCCGTTGGTGGGTTTGTCTTAGGAGAAGACCAATTTGTTGATTCTATTCTTGGCTGGTCCACATGTATGCCTTTGCTATCAATGACATGTCCGAGAAATTGTACTTTCGGAATCCAAAATTCACATTTTAAAAATTTTGCATACAACTTCTCTTTCTTAAGCAATTCTAAAATGGCCTTGAGATGTTCTTCATGCTCTATTCTCGTCCTTTTTGAATAATATAGTATGTCATCTATGAAGACAATTAAGAACTTATCAAGTAAGGCTTTTGCATATATCGGGTTCATTGTGGTCTATAATGATACTGCAGGTTCGTTTGTCAATCCGAATTGCATAACAGGAACTCGTAATGGCCATACCAATTCAGATGGCCGTCTTGTTGGAATGTCTTGCTCTCGTACTCTAAGCTGGTGATATCCTGATCTTAGATCTATCTTTGAATAAATATTGGATCCTTGGAGTTGATCAAATAAATCATCGATCCTCGGGAGTGGATAACGATTCTTCACTTTCAGTTTATTTAACTCACGGTAGTCGACGCACATCCTGAATGAGCCATCCTTCTTTTTGACGAATAAGGCCGGGGCTCCCCAAGGTGAGGAACTAGGCCTTATGAATCCTTTGTCGGGGGGGGGGAAAAGCTCTTGTATTTTGTTTCCGATATTCCTTCTTTTGGTTGGATGCAATCGATCGGTGCTCGAGCTACGGATTGTGCGGCTCCTGGAAATTTAGGTCGATTTAGAATTCCACTAGTTCTGAGCCAGAGGAAATGTACCCTGGCAAGTACTCGGGAATACTTCAGGAAAATCTCGACGATTGGTACGTCCTTTAATTTGTTTTCATTCCAACTTGTCATCCTCTTTATTGGGGATATCCGTGCGCCAAAATGACCTTGGCATCCCTTTTTGCCATGTACTCTTGAGCACTTTGGAACATGAGATAAATGTTCAATCGAGATTATCTCCTGTGCTACGTTTCATTGCCACAAAAAGTCAAAGTTTCATTCTCATAGGGAACTTGAAACAAGCTTTTCTCATCGCACACGATTCATGGCGTGAATCTTCTAACCAGAGTCCATTCTGTTAATTGCATCGAAATACCCAGGTCTACGGGGAAGTAGATCTATGTTGAACGGATTGTCTAAAGAATTTAAAGTGCAACCTCGTATAATAGTGTCTATCCTTGGCCCAATTTCCCATCAGATAATTCGACATCTTTAACAATTTTCTTATGGATTTTGGGAGGCGATGTTAATCAAGGAAATAAATTCAGTGGATAAAGCTCTATCGGCACCACCTAGTGTCGAATAAAGATAGGTTTGCATAGTGATTATTTAGGGATCGTACCCGTGACGACATTTGCACCAGAGTTTTCCGATGCATTTCCTCTCTTTTCTGCTTTCCCAACTACAATAAACCCAGCCTTGTGCATTCCCATTCCTCCATCCTATTCTTCAACTTAGGACATCTCTCTTGAATTGCCCTGAGTGCTCCACAACTCAAAACAACACATTTACCTTAGGAGCTGCCCCTTGCTATTCTGAGTATTTGCAAACATTTGTGTTACCAGTACTCCTGCAATCGCGAGCAAAATGCCCTACTTTGTTGCACTTGTGGCACTTCTGGGTGCACGGGCCATTGTGGTTAAGATGGCACTTGGTGCACTTGGGCAAAGATCCCCCATAAGGCTTCCTTTCTCCTATCCCCATTTGTAGACCTGACGGACATTTGCCTCTTGAATGCGGTTGTTTGCCTGGGTGGCTATGGTGTTTCTGGATGAATCATCAGCCTTCCTTTTGCTGTCAAATTGCCTTTCTGCGTAGGTGCGGAGTTTCTGATCCATCAAGTCATTGGCCTAACTCGATAGTCTCATCCTACGTCTTGGATCTGGTAGACTTTGACGTTCCCAATAAATGTTTTCAGGAAGAAGTCCACTGATGTACTTGTCAAACTTCGCGGTTTCATTGCAACAACTTGATACATATCAGGGTTAGCTCTTGGAAACGTTTAGTGTATGCTGGAACATCGTTCCCCTTGCCCCTTTTTAGGTTCCACAACTCAGATTTTATAATTCTTGATTTCACCTGCCCTGCAGGACAATACTTGTCGTTATCTTTTTCTTGAGTACTTTCCAAGTCATTGCAATGACTATAGGACCTAAGGTTTCTTATTCTGACCATTCACATGTCAAAGCAGGCCCCTAACAGAGTGCAGTTGGGCAAATCTTCAATTAATTCTCAATAGCACAACCTACTGATAGTGTAAACTAAACTCCATCTTCTCAATCCACGAGTTTCAAACCGTCACGCCTTCAGTCCCCTTTAAGTTTAAAGTTGCACTTCATAAAGTCAGCATAAAAATAAGGGCGGCGCAGTCTTGACGGTTCCTTCGGTGATCCCCTTGGAACTTGTGTCTTCCATCTCCATTGGTGGAGTTTCGCAGAAGAGCCTGGTCGATCATTGCTTAGATGGATTCTCGAGTCATGTTGTTTAGGTTGGTTGTTGGATAGAACAGGGGAGTATTCGGTCCTCTTGTGGTCGTAGGTGCCTTAATTTGTCTAGATTCACAAAAGGACAAAACATGAGGTGATATGACATAATATAATATGTATAGATGAGATATCAACACAAGAGAAGTATATGGTTACAAAAAAACTATATCCCATTTCATTCAGACTTTGAAATTTTACATGAATAGTTGTCGGATTACACAAAAAGAACAATACTAAAATCTAAGGCTTATGCTAGCGGGGGAAAACCCATAATACTTAACCCTGTACAAGACCTAGCAAGATAATAAAGAACATAAATCATAGATCTGACTTTCAGCAGCCCTAGAAGCATCCTGGTGTGATCTAGGATCCTAGCTTGGTCCTGGTCGTTCTAGCTCTCTTTGATGCTTCTCGCGAGTGCTTAACAACTCGGCCCTGCATGTCATAATCTCTCGCCTCATTCTCATGTCCCTAATTTCTTGGAGAGAGTCTCTCATCTGTGCTGACGCTACGGTCAGTCTCTGAAGCGATGCTAACTCAGCTGCTTTGCATCTGGAAACGAATGAGTCTCTTGTACCTGTTGTGTTGTGCGTGTTACTGTTGTTGAATTTGAGAGTACCCTGCAGCTGTAGGATGTGTTGTATGTGCCTGGAGATGGGTCTCGTGTGATACACCATGATCACGGAAGGGTCTGAAAGTCCTGATGAGTCGCCTATGAAAGTATCCCTAATATCGTACCCAACATCTCTAACCCCCTGTCGCCTCTCTTCAGCATCTACCATGCTGACAAACCCATAATATATCCCCTGACCTCTGGTAGGTCTAGCAGTAGAACTCTCCTCGATCTCATATTTGGAGCCTAGAGTGGATAAACACATCCTCTTGCGAGGTGGCTGCTCGGACTCGGGAATCTTGTCCCTATGGTTAACAGGTGGTGGTATGTATAGAGATGGTGGTAGTGGTGGTAGTGGAGGTGATGGTAACGCGGCAGTAACTGCATCAATAAGGGCCTGAGTGGATGCTATCCTGAGTGTCTGGATTTGGGTTGGACACCCAGATGATGGTAGTAATGGTGATGGCACATGTGGTGGTGATGAATGTGCAGGTGGGGCCATGCACCTAGCAAGGCGCTCTCCTACAGAGGGCGGTGATAGTGAGATAATGGTGATGGTGATGGAGTAGTCATGGCCAGAAGTCTCTCAACCTCTGCCTCTGGTGGAAGGGATATGGAAGCCTGAGGCCAGACGGTAATCCTAGCCCTAATAGTAATGTCAGTGGAGGGTGGTGGTATAGCAGGCTCTGTTCCCTCAAGTGGGGAAACAGGCTCATCAATAGGTACAACAATAGCAGAGTCGGCCGGAGCTAAGTGCTCCTCCTCCTCCTCTTTGTCCTCATCATCCTCATCATCGACGTCATCCCCAGATGAATCGCCGTCATCATCATCTCCATCATCTCCCCCGTCCATAAGATAGTCAACCAGACCATCCTCTGTCTCATCATCCTCATACTCCTCTGGATCCTCCTCGGGATCCGACTCAGTAATATACCCAGGTGACTCAGTAGTAGGTGAATCAACAGGAGGTAATGGCTGCTCCTCGGCTGAGAACACATGCTCATCCTCCAATGGTATGTACTTGGGGTATACAGGCTCTGGCACGTAATCAGGATCATGTGCATGTGCGAACCTAGGCTCCCGCTCATCCTCGTCCTGAGGAACCGGCGGTGTATGTGGATCCTCTAGGCCTAGTATGTAATCCGGTGATGGTGGGGCTACTGGCTGCATCGGGAGAGTCTTCATATACTCATTACGATGACCCGCTGGGTGCCTCTCAGATATCTCCTCTTCATCGGTCCCAGATGGCTCTGCTGGGGCTCAAAGTCGGTTGTAAAGGGATGTGTAGGTAACCGCAATGTCGTAGACAAGTCATGATCTACTGCAAAAAGTGATAAAAATAATATATATAAGTGATTACTTCATTAGAAAGATCGGTATGATTTGTTATACGGTCTTTTAAGTTATAAGTGTGGTCTCTATGTTATATTCTATAAGAACTCTGTATAGTACTTGTACATAGTATATTTTATACGGCATATACCGATCATGTAAGCACGTTGTACCATACTATGTGGATATAGTGTGTTTCATTGTAAGCATAATTGTGCTAGATGTTATAACAAGTAATGTATGTATGTCCTCGCAAATCCTATTTTGTGATAAACAGTGTTTGAAAAGGGTTATAGTCCAGACAAAACTTTTGACCTGGTTCTTCTATTACCCTTGGCTCTGATACCCAAACGTAACAACCCAAATCTGAGTATGCCAGCAGAATGTTGAATATCCGAGGCGTTACTTTATGGATCAATAGCAAAGATATGAGAAACGACCACTAAAACGTGGTGTTTTGAAAAAGATACATTGGATTAACTAAAATATATTGTTTGTTACATAAGCCATGCTTTTAAATGTTCACAAATTATATAAGATTCGGGTTTATAACAATTGTTCCCCAAAATGTAAATAAGACCCCAAATCTTAAGTGTTTGACTCTTCGTTATTGAATTCCATGTATCATCGCACCTGTGCCTTGTTTGATCCTGAATAACATGCTTAAAATATGAACATTAAAGTTGGTGAATTCATAGGTTTATGAAATCAATAGTTAGGACCGCAAGTTTTCTAAGTGTATGATTAAGCAACACATGAAGCAATCATAAAAGTAATTACATTTTTTCCTAAGCTCCATGAAGTTGTGAAGTTCGAAATGTTTAATGGATGCAATATATTGCCAATGAATGCTCCTATATGTGAATGATGTTCTAACCCGCAACCTCCCAAATCCGACATGGTATACGTTCGTTCCCTAGTGGATAGCTAATCACTCCGAACGGGATTGTCAATCCAAATAGATTATTTATAACACCTCGCACTCACAATCCAGTAATTGACAGTTATGATACGGGCTCAGTGGGGTTATCGCATACTTAGGCAAAACACGTAATCACTTGTATAAAATGTACATTACGGTCCACTTTGTATAAAACAAACATGTTCTCACCCCAAAGATTGTACATCATTTAATAATTGTTAAAATAGGGACTATAAAACTCACTTTTACCTCGTAGGTAGTCCTCTGTATGATAAATATTTCTAGTATAGTAATGAATCACACCGTCAAGTACCTAAGTAAATACGACCAGTCTTAGTCTACAAGTTTAGGCTAAAGACTCAATGTATAAACTACAATAATTTTCTAGTTTATATCAGGGTTCTAAATAGCGCGCTATAGCGGCGTCATAGCGTCGCCATAGCGCGAAGCGTGCCCTCCACGTTACGAAACAGGTCAAGACGTCGTCTCTAGGCGTGGCATGCAATATAGCGTCATATAGGAGATTGACCCCTGATTAAAGCGCGCTTTAGCGCATAGGCGTGGCGAGTTTTTTTTGAAGGTGTTTAGGGATTTCTAAAATTTGAGATTTATGCTTGGATTTACTAATATTTTGGATTGATGCTTGAATTTAATAATATTTACTACTCATATTATTCTAAACTATGATATAATCTATAAATCTATAAATATTTTTTGCCGCTTTAAAAACGCCATGTCGCTACGCCTCACGCTAAAGCTTGAGCTTAGCCATGCGCTCGCACGCTTCACAGCTAATTTTAACTTGGTTTTATATATACTATTATCACTTGTGTGGTGGTGTACATGTTTAATGTATTTGAAATTGTTTGATGGCCCCTTGGGGAGGTATACAATCTTATACGTTCTTGTATACGTATAAAAGTTATAAATAAATATTCGTATTTATTAAATTGTAAGTTAACTCGTATATTACCTGAATATAATTCGTCCGATATGTTAAGTGTTTATGAAACCACTTTTGTTTATAAAATACCCTTTGGTTTTGTTAATTACCTAAAAAAGTTCCCTATGGTGTATTGACATATAACTATTTACTTTCAAACCCTTAAGTTTTCATTATTACACTTTTAGTCCTCCACTTTTACTTAATTTTAACTTTAGGTCCTTATATGTTTAAAACAGATCCCTTAAGTTCCAAAAGTGAACAAAAACAGTCCCTTTAGTTACTTAAAAAGTGGGGTGGGTTGACAGATTTAACCCTCAAGTTTCAATAGTTTCATATTTAGTCCCTTAACTTTGTAAAAACCACATTTTAAGTCCATTTAAGGTTTAACAAGTGGCAACAAGTTTTATTAAGCTCCAATAAGCAAAGCCAACTGTTTTGGCTTATAAATAAGCTCAGATGAGCTTATTTAAGCTTATTGGGCCCGTTAAGGCCCATCAAGCTATTTAATGGTCCAATTAAGATTTTAAAGGTACAAAAGCACTTCTTAAGCTTATTTAAGTTACACAAATCACTTAGGTTGAAAATAAGCTCGGGAGAGCTTATTGGAGCTTATTCGAGCTTGTTGGACTTTTTGAGCCCAATAACTCAAACCTGAATATTATAAAAGGGTCCCTTGAGTGTTTCTAGTTTATTTTCTAGTCTTATAAGCACATTAGAGTCTGTTTTGCTTGGTCGGCTTATCAAATAAGCAATAAGCTCTCGTTATTGGGCTGTTAGGCCCATTAAGGGTCCGAATAGGTTTTTGAGTGATTTGACTTGACCCATTAGGTTCCATTAGCCTTACTTAGGTCTATTAAGTCCATTAAGCTTATATAGGTTTACCAATAAGCTGTTTTAAGCTTATTGTGAGCTTATGGCTCGAGTTGGACTCATTAATGGGCTTGTAAGCCCATTAAGGGTTCGGCTAGCTTTTTATAAGTGTTTTAGGGTTCATGCGAATCACACAAGCATCTCTAGTTCATTAATAAGCCTCGACCGATCTTATTTATCAAGCAGTAGGACTCGTGTGTCTGTGGCGCTGTTGGGCCTTTTAGTGGGCAGGTGGGCCAATAAGACCCACGATATAATACAATTGGTTTATTGTGTCGGTTCTTGGGGCTTCAAATCCTTTGTTAAGCTCTCGTTAACATTTATTAATCATTATTAATCACATGCATTCATTTAAATAGTTAGTGAATGCTTTCCCAAGCCAAGTGGTTGCGTTTTCATTCAAGTGTTTACATATAGAATTTGCGTGACCAAGTAAAACGAACCCGATGCTCACCATGTTTTCCTTATTGTGTATTTAAATGAGTCTCTGTTTAAAGGTAATTGATATTTTTTATGTTTTATTCCTGTTTGCACCACACAAGGCCTCTCATATACTTAATATTTACGTGCCGTTAATCCATGAATGTGTCATCCTGCATTGTTCGTAGCTGTATGGGGGTCCTCGTTAACCTTGGTTACACACAAGGTTAATGTGACTCTTTCCAACTAGGACATGCTTAAAAACGACTAGAATATTAGATATATAGGAGTCTTAGTTCTGCATTACAATAGTCATAGGCTCTTGGTTTTGTGATTTGCGAGGAAACCTTGATGCGTTTTACCACTTAAATCGTATATAACCCTTACAGCTTTCAAAAGCTTGTATACCCAATCCTAGCTCGTACTTTCCTCTTGATATCCTTATAAGCGAACTTAAATGCTACCTTGAATCCTTAGGTTAATGTGGGTCGTGTTTGGGTCCGGTTGTGTGTATGTCGAATGAATCAAAGAGAAAGGAAGTTGGTTTCTCTTTGAGAGAGAGTTTAAGTGTTTAGGAAATGTATCAAATGAACTAGTGAGTGTGTATTTATAAGCAAATGAACTAGTTAGGTTTCTTTAACACCTCAACTAAACCAAACGAGCCCTAAATAGTGGCATTGGGGATTTCTAGTTAACTACACATGGTTTTCTTGCTAAACCACTTAGTACAATTCTTAATTGCAAGATAATGGTACATGATCTTCCAAGATTACAAAATCTTATGATGTGTGTGCTTGTTCCTTGGTTAACCGCGGTATCAAAGGAACAAGGAAGAAAATGGTTATTGTCCATTGGGTAATTGGCTAGTAGGAGACCATTAGGACAAGTTTTAATTAGTTAGATGAAGTACTAGTACTTTTAAGGATCATGACAAGATTTTCTAGCTAGCTAATCACATGGGACGAACTATATGTGGGTTTAACTTACCCTTATTCAGCCTTGGCGGTTTATGAACACACTAATTGTACAAATTTTGTGTTTATGGAGTAAAAGTGGGTATTGGTTTGAGTCTAGGTAAGTCTAGGTATTTCCGGGGTGTGTCCAAATGTATTTTATTATGAAACGTAAACCTTTTACATGACCAATAAAAATAATACACGCAAAGTTTATAATTATCTTTTTAATAATTATATATTACTTAGTTGATGTAAACCTTAATTTATTTGATGACCGTTTACATTAAATGATTATTTCTAGTCTACGCGATTTTGTTAAAGTAATATTAAAAGTAAACGCGTATCGGACTAAAATAAATAGTGACGAATAATAGGAGTTGTAAAATGACCTGAAATTGAGAAATGTTACAATAAACTTTAAGCAATTAAGTACCAATATCTTGCAATAATTTTATAAAAGTGGGTAAAATACGTGGGAAAAAATGATTGGTTAAGTATGACGGTATGTGATGATATAAATATCCCCCACTTGAATCCTACTTGTCCTCAAGTAGACTTTAGAAAGATTTTGAAAATGTATCCCCACCGAGGTTAAGGATTTTTCCATTAAGCATTTATTTCATGTTTAGATCACCTGTACAAAACCAAGCTCCTTACGAAATATGGAAATGAAATCACTCAGATCACTCAACTAATCTAGGGTGTATCATTTTTGTAGTACGCTCATTTGCTTCAGTCGTGATTTAGCTTCGTATCATAGGCTTGGCCAAGGATACATATCCAACCTCTATAGTTAAGACTGAATAAGTCTAAGGTAAATTGGTATTTATTAGAAGGCTCGAGGTGTTTTAATCATTATTAGTAGTTGAGAATAATATAGGGTGTGGAGCTTCTACTTTCACCAAAGGTCCTGTCGTCAAACAAGCAGTGAGGACATGCATACATGGCTCGTAATACGGAATAGACATCCTATGCTGTACCATCCTCATCACGAGTAGATCCTAAGGTTAGTTATCATGAAAGGGAAGTAAAATTGTTGTTAAATAAAATAAACAAATAAATAGATTAAAACCAACAAATAAGGTGCGGTTGCTAGTAACTTTCCTCGGCTGTTCCATGACAAAGACCTCATGCTTAATTAAAAGCATCTCGATCATAGGACAAAGGACAACCTAAGTTTGGATTGGCTTCTGGCGATTCCATAACGGTAAACTTCTCTTACATCCTGAACTTTACATACTTTTACAAAATAAGTGGTGATATCGGCCACTTTTTACAATACTTTACATCGTTGATTTTTGTGGGTATCAACGAATATTCGATCCTTTCAAATAATTTCATCGGTGTAAGCTCTATGAACCGACTATCTTTTTCATCATTCATATTTTTATTTTTATTTCATTTTCTCTTTTTTTTCAACGATACATCATAAATCTCGGCGTTAAATTTCACACCGTCTGCATAAATCTTCATTTGTCCGGCTAATTTTCTCTTGAAATTTTTCTTTCTTTCGGGACATAATGCAATAAATTGTGATATAAGTAGCAAAAACACACGAGCTACAAACATTCCCATTGCATTGTGCAATTTTCCCAACCATTACATAGATAGAGAAATTTTCACTTTGACGCAGGAACTACAAAACTTTACACGAAAGCGACTAACAACATTTGATCAAATAGGCTTTAATCTGCATGGTAGGCTAAGGTGTAAAGGTGAAACGAAACAATTTTTTATTGGTGAGGAAAAAAAGAAAGGAATGGCTCAGCAGGTTGTTCTAGGGGTATCTTTACTCTAAAAATGAGAGTAAGCAAAAGGGTTACACGGGTTGTTAACTAACCAGTGTAGTTAGTTAAAATGACGACATGTATGCTTTTTGGTTTAATCCTAGAAATTTACCAGGCAAGCATGTTACTCTATCTAAATCCATAGTACTGATCATTGAGGCTTTGAGGGTTTATACTTAGGACAATGTTATATATAGTCCACTTACATCACGACATACACTAATATTTTTGGGGAATTTTAGGAAGCAATTGGAACGGATAGGCTTTAATTCTCACAATAGATATTAAGGGTTTAGTGTGCCGAATTGTTAATGTAACTAGTGATTTTTTCCACAAAAAAGGTCATGCTAGAACTTTTTTTAAATTTGATCCCATTTTTAATGCATGTTGCATTATATTTGTGAAATAAGGATAAGTTACGTTCTAATTCTCCATTCCCAGACTTAATTATAAAACGCCTCCGTTGTATAGATAAATACAATTAAATTAATAAGGGATAAATAGAATTAGAACTGAGGAAAACTCCCTGATATTTTGCTCAGGATCCATTCTCCAAGGTTGAGTTTCATGAGAAATATGTATGTGGAACAGCCATCATTTGTATTTCAAGACTCCAAACACTGCCAAGATTTCTTGATTTATAAATACTCACCAACGTTGGTTTTGTTTCATTTAGAAGGTTCATGTATTAAGCATACGAAACAAGTGCAAACGCCATCTCCGGTGAGATTCGTTTGTTGGACCGAAATATAACTAAAAAAAACTGTACATGATGTTCGATATGCACATCCTTAACCCCAAAGATACGTCGTATTGAATATCTGTATACGCAATTACTGTAATCATTTATTGAATTCGTCGTATCTAGGACTATGCTGAAAATAAAGACTGGATAAATCAAAGGTCAATAGGGTATCCATGGGATTTGGATAAGCCGTATGGACAGTATGGGAAGACAGACTCGATAACAGAAAGATAAATTCATTTCGGATTGTCTCCCGGCAAGCACTTTTGTTTACAGAAAAGTTTTTAAGTTAGACTTGCCCCAATTTAATCCAATCCTTATAAAACAATTTGGGGTCAAACGGGATGCCAAATGGCACATATAAATTTTTAATAATAATAATTAATGGCATCCCATTATGAAAATGTTTTAGAATAACGACTTTGATCATTGAGAAACAATATTTTATTTTGAAAAATTTACGATGTATGTCGTGATTTGTCTCAAAGTTTTCATCAAACTCAACGGGAGTGGTGTCTTTGCTTATGCAAATAATACTATCCATTGGTTTGACATCAATGTTCTCTGAACATGATTCAATATTGATTTCAACATAGTCATTTACCGGTTCCGGTTTAAAATCATTGATAGGAGTTAATTTATAAGAAGACGATTCCTTGTTATATATAAAAGTATATTCCTCGTCCTCAGAATCGGAAAAAGATATGTGAAAATGAATGTCAGATTTGATTGCATTGTAAATACTTACAGTGGGTTTCGGATAGAAACTTTGATTTGGGGGGGGGGAAACTTGTGATGCATAATTGTAGACGATAGTGGGAAAATCTGTCTCAAAATCGTTGAAACGATCGGAAATCTTCACAATATACCTTACGTACGTAAGCAGTTTCCCAATTAAACATCTATCGCCCTCGAGCCTTATTCAGCTATAAGCTGGATGATACTCTTCCTTGTGGGTGGGGGTCGGCACATCTTGCCTGTAACTAAACTTGTTGCAAAGAAAAATGTTTAAATGGACTAATACGCCGTATTGAGTGAATAAAATACGCCGTATCATGAACTGAATACGCCGTATTGATGATAAAGTCAAATACGTTGTGTTGGTTTATAAAAAAATTTATACGCCGTATCCAAGGAGATGAATACGCTGTAATGTAGTATTCGACTCAGAATGTTACAGCAGGCTGTAACAATGCACATAAACACAATATGCAAAATATACAATGCAGGAATTTAAACACACAAATAAGCACACAAATATGCAATTTAAACTAAACTAAAACACTAATAAATAAGAATTAAACAACTTCACTCCCCAGCAGCGGCGCCAAAAACCTTGATGTGTCGTTGTATATAGGTGTTATTTATTGATTATCTCGGTTTTAACATTTATATGTAGCCTGACTACCTAAAGACAACACTTTAACGGCCACAGTACCATGATAAAGATAAACACCCCTATTTGGACATTATAGCAGCGAAAGTTAATCTGGGGTATTTTTATTCATAGGTACAACAGGTCATAATCATAGAAAGCGACTGAGATAAAGAGACGTTTTTAAAAGACAAGTTATCATTTATTATTTCATCAGAGTTTTTACAAACAGAGGTCCCAAAATCTACATGAAAACATAAAGTTTGAATGATAACAGTTTAGCAATCTTCAAGTCCGTGCCACTCCATGCCATAAGATGTTCAGTTACCTGAGATAAACATGCTAAAAAGGTCAACACAATGGTTGAGTGAAATTCATAGGTTTATAATAAATAGTGTGAACACAAGTCATCATAAGAGTGGGTTACGTTGTTATACACCCATAAGTGTAATAATTGCAATGAGTACAATTATTATGGAAGACAGTATTATTGTGTCTAAGCTCATGGCACTCAAACTGACTAGTGTATATATCAATAATGATATATATAAAGATAATGGCCCTCGTGTTGGTAATTGCCATATACCTATGAGTCTTAAATATAGTACGTTTGGTTACCTATCCGGCTAACACAAACATGATTCGTCAATCCCAATAGGCATATTCACAATATTCACGTTCACTCGCAAGTGATTAATGGTTCATGATGGTGGGGGTCTTTTGGCATAAAGGGACTTAGAAAACAGATGCAATAATATATCAGGGTAGCATATATTTAGAAAACACTTGTATTCATGGTTTATAACATGTATCCTCCTCACGGTGTTTACTTGAAAATAGGATGAATTTTAAAAGTGAGGCTATGAATCACCTTAAAAGTTAGGGAAATCTGAATGATGGCAAAGTTATATCTGTGGAAAGAGTAACGGCTCGGTCATGTTAACCTTGGGGTGTCTATGTCAAGTCTTAGTGTGATAGTTTATGTTTCAAAACTTCATAAAGTTTTAACGTATATCTTTGATTTATTAAATTATGGAAATATTGTATCGCTGTTCGGGCTATCATAATCCAGAGGCCATGTAGTATCGTTTGAAACTCCCTAGTATCGTGATACGATAAGATTTTAGGTTTCTTCAAAAGCTAGTTGGTGATAAATTACGTTAAATATATAACGTAATTGATTTATAATGCGTCGATCGATGATTAGTAACGATAAATGTGTCTGGATTTAATAAATCGAGTTGTATATTATATAACTTATATTTTTTATTAATTTAATAAAAGTATTATATATTATATTTTTAAGTTTGCCAAAAATGGCCAATATATACCCTTGATTTATTACTTTTACAAGTTTAGTCCTTATATATAAAGTATATATAATTTAAACATTTAACTTTGAAACTTGGCAAGATAGGTCCTTATATTTTTAGGAAAATAACATTTTCAGCCCCTTAAGTTATAATTTTTAGAAATTTACAATATATACCCCTTTGCATGAAAATATTTGCAAAAAGTCCAAAATCCATAATAAGGTATTTTTGAATTCTAAAAGAGTTTTATAGCTTATGGCTTATTATAATAAGCTAAAGTAAATTAGGATAAATAGCTTTTACGAGCTTATAGCTTATTAAAAGAGCTTATTAGCTTAAAAACACAAAAATGGGTCGTTTGGTTTATAAAATTTAACCCGCTGGGTTTAAGATTTTAAGACTTGATAAAAAGCTTATAGAAATGATAAATAAGCTTATAGGAATAGCTTATAACAACAGCTTATGAGTTTAGCTTGTAGATTCAAAGAAAACGAGTAATTTGTGTTTTAAGGTTTCGTTTGGTTTTAGAAAATTAACCACGCATGGTTTTGAGTTAAAAGATTTTAACAAGAGTTTATACATGATTATAAGATATTTATTAAGGATTTAAAAAAGAAAATGAGCTTATTGAACAAGACTTAGGCTTACTTGAGCTCAAAGTGGGTCATAAATGGGTTTTGAAGTTTCGGTACGCTGGAAAAACTTGTAAGGTTCTTCTTTGGGTTCTTTGCTTTACTTCTATTCTTGGGGGTCCTTCTTTACTTCCTTGATCAGTTAGACTCCATTGATTGTGAGAAGAAATGAGTTTGAGAGAGTTGTGAGATTGAAGTTGAAGGGGTTGCGGCTATTTATAGGGTCGAGTGACCTTGGAGACCAAGTTTTAGTGATGTGGTGGCCTTAAAATCTTGTTTCAATAGGTGTGCTAATTAGGAGTCTAGGAGTGAATTTAGTTGTCAAGCTAGGTTAGTAGCTTTGAAGTGTTGGAAGGGTTTTGGAGGGGTGATGTGGCCGCGACTAGAAATGAGCAACAAGGAGGTGATGTAGCAAGCTTGGTGGCCAAGGAAAGAAATAGAGGTGCTTGTAAGCTACTTGGGTGGTTGCTTGGTGATTCATAGTGGTGCTTGAGGTGTTAGGATGGGTGCTTGGTTTAAAAATGGGTCAAAATGGAAGAAAATGGGTCACGGGTTAGTTTAGGGCTCATTTTAGGGTTTTAATTTCGAGTTAGGGTTAGGGTTTAGGATAGATTAAAGTTTAGATTGTGTTAGGATCTTTTTGGTTTAGTGTTTAGGATTAAGATTTAAGATTTAGGAAGGTTTAGGGCTTAAATTTATGATTTATGGTTTTGATTTTGAGTTTAAAGTGAAATTAGGGTTTTACGGTTTTGTTTAGGGTTTAAGGTTTTAAAATGTGGATTAGGGTTAGGATTAGGGATAGATTAGGGTTTAGGAGTTATGTATTAAGTGCTTGTAACTTGTGCTAAAGTGGAGGTAAGAAATCAAGTGATTTAGGAGGTAAAATGACCTAATTAGGTTTTCTTGCATCATTGACTTGTACATTGAGCTTTTAGAAAGTTGTAACTTGATTTAGGAGGGAAAAGATATTCAAATGTTGTGTATTGATACTTGTACACATGATTCAAAGGCTTGTACATGCCATTTTATTGTTACATTATATATGATTAGTGGTTTGAATATAATGTTAACATATAATGCTTGTTTTGATGTAACATTTTGAAAAGTACGTTAAATGGACAATGTACTTGGTAAAAATGATATTAGGATATAGACTTGACATATTAGGATGTTTACATGATATAAACATAGATATAGATGGCATTGATAGAGGTTGCGTGAGCTCGTTTACTTTAGAGATGCAATGAGATAAAGCAAAAATTTCCCTGTAAAAAGGTGATATATTTAAAATAGATAGATATTACAGTGCATCTAATTTAATAGATGGATAATTACATTGATGAAAATTGCGGGTTGTTATAGTCTCCCTCCCTTAAAATAAATCTCGTCCCGAGATTTAGTTGGATGCCGGACTGATATTTGACAAATAGTATGTGGATACTTGGCACGAATTTGATCTTCGCGTTCCCATGTAAATTCTGGTCCTCTTTTAGAGTTCCATCTTACTTTGACTATAGGAATACGACTTTGTTTCAGTTGCTTGACTTGTCGATCTATGATCTCCATTGGTTCTTCCACAAAGTTGAGTTTGTCATTGAGTCGAAGCTCTTTCATTGGAATGACAAGGGATTCATCAGATAAGCATTTCTTTAGATTAAAAACGTAGAAAGTACTGTGGATATTACTGGGCTCTTCAAGAAGCTCAAGTTTATATGCCACTGGGCCAATCCGTTCAAAGATTTTGAAAGGTCCAATGTACCAAGGGTTAAGCTTTCTTCGTTTTCCGAATCGGATGATACCTTTACGAGGTGATACTTTTAACATAACACGATCTCCAACTTGAAATTCTAAAGGCTTTCGTCTTATATTGGCATAACTTCTCTGCCGGTCTCTTGCAGCTTGCATGCGTTGTCAAATTTGCACTATCAAGCGTTATCGAATTTGCACTATCTTTTCTGTGGTTTCATGGATTATTTATGGTCCCGTAAGTTGAACATCTCAAAACTTCGGCCCAGAAAACAGTTGTATCTTGCTCTTTTTTCCATAAAGTGCCATCAAATGGTGTCTGACTTGTTAATCTGCATGTAAAAGTTTTTGTATGAGAATTACTATCAATGGTAAGTGTCTTTCCGTTCCTTTTCATAAAATTCTATACACAGGCTCGAAGAATGTCTTCGAGTGTTTGAATGGTCACTTTCACTTTGTCCATCGAGTTTCGGATGAATGCCGTACTCTTGTCTACATTGCAGTACCAAAAGCAGTTTGTAATGATTGCCAGAATCTAAGATGTCGTAATGACTGTCACGATCCCAAGATGATAAGATTTTGGCACTCCATGGCCTGATGAGACTATTTCTTTCATGTATAACAGTTATTAGGATTCCATAACTATTTGTCTCTCGGGTAGGGATGAAGTGTGCGGATTTGGTAAGGCGATCAACAATGACCCAAATTGTGTCATGTCCGTTTGATGTTTTGGGCAGTTTTATGATGAAATCCATTTTGATTCTCTCCCATTTCTACATAGGAATCTCTGGTTGTACTAGTAAGCCGGATGGCTTTTAACATTCTGCCTTAACTCTAAAACATGTTAAAAATTTGCCACTATTCATCACGATGCTTGCCTTCATGTTATGGCACACCAATAGACGTTTTTTAAGAGCCTGATACATCTTGTATGAACCCGGCTGCGTGAATTGGAATATTTTTGTTTTTATGGGTCTTATGCATGATCAAGTATCGATAGATAGTCTTATAATGTGGTAAACAGATTCTGTTCATTATACAACGAGTTCCATCAGAGGTTTTTCGCAAATGCTTTTATCCATTCCTCGTAAGTTTTTTGCCTTAATGTTTTCTTCTTTGAGTGCTTCGGTTTGAGCTTTAAGAATTCTGTGTGGTAAGTTTGGATGAATGGTCATAATAATGAATCTATCTTTGTAAGTTTCAATTTTTTTGTTACTGTTTCATTACTTATCAGCTTATTTGTTTACTTATTATTGCTTATCTCTTGTTATTATTTGCTTAATTGTCTTTAGAATACTAAGCTTTGAATCTGTTTTAACTTTCTTTTTACTTTTTAGTTTAAAAATTCAGCTTAAATCTTAAAAAGCAAAAATTAAGGGGGTGTTTGGGTTAACAATGAAAACGGGTCAAAAAGGGTTTTGTATGGGTTGTGGTCTCAAGTTAGTTTTAGCTTAAGTATTAAGCTTGTTTAAAGCTATTTTTAAAAGTATTTTAAGTTTGAAAAATGTTTTTCAAGTTGTTACAAGTGTGTACTTAAAACTGTGACTTTAAAAAAGCTACAAGAGCTTATATTCATAAGCTCTTGTAATCTTAAGTTTTAGTTCAAAAAGTGTGTTTTTGTGTGTTTAAAACAAGCTGACCAAGTCCCTTTGGTCACTTGACTTTTTGAGTCAAAACCACCAAAATTGTAAGTTTTAGTTTTTAAAAGCAAAAGTCCATTTTTCAAGAGTAAAATTCAGCAATCTAAAATGGTTTTTAAAAGCTTAAAATTGGTGCACAAGTCCATTTCCTAGTGTACTTAATCTGTTTGAACTTTTCTTTTTAGTTTGAGCTTATTTGACAGCTTAAAATAACCTGTCAAATTAAGCCTTTGTCTTTGCTTAATTTCCCCTGGTGCTAGGGGCCAACTTTAAGCCCTTGCATTCTAGCTTTTTAGTGTGCTCAAGCCCAAGCTTTTGGCTTATTTTGAGAGTCCATAAACTCTTTGATAAGCTCTCTCAAATTCAGTCCTTAGAAAGCCCTTTTACTAGCTTATTTTTAAGCTAAAAGTTGCCCCTTCACTGTTTTTGTTAGGCCTAGTGTAGAAACTGCTTATTTTCCCTCTTGGCTTATTAAGCTTATTTCATAAGCTAATTTGTGCTACTAGTTGATTTTAGGATAATATGTTAAGTTGTTGAGCTTATTTTCCTTTTATCTTGCTTATTTAGCAGCTCCACCAAAAAACATAAGGTTAGTACCTAGCCTTTTTTGCTTTTAAGCTTAATTTAAGTACTGATCATTTAAGAGGCATTTTTCCCCAGCTTATTTAGTTTTATGGCATTTAATAATGTCCCTTTTGCTTATTCTAGGATAGTTTTAGGCCCCCCTTTTAGCTTCTTCTAGTCCTAAAATTACTTAAGTGTCCAAAATAGGCAAAAAGACTTAGCTTGTTTTAAGCCATTTAGCTCACTTTTAGCTTACTTCAAGTTAAGCCCTCTTTAAGCTTATTTAGTTTTAGTTTTTAGCCTTTTAGTGCTTATTTAGGATAAGCTAGCCAATTCTTTTAGCTTATTTGTCCTAGCCTTAGCTTAAATGTCCACAAAGTCCAAAAAGAAAACTTTAGCCAATTTTTTATCCTTAAGCTCATCTTAAGCGTTTTCGTATTTAAAACACCTGTTTTCATAAGCTTATTTTTAAGCTTTTCAATTCAAAAAAGGTTGTAGTTGTGAAAATGTTAACCCCATCGAAGCTTAACAACTTTTGGTTTCACAAAGATTTTCCAAAAAAAAAAAAAAGGAACAAGGGGTACCCCGGCGGTGAGCAAGACCTCGAACCCCGGGTTCTCAACCCATATCGTACACCATCTCTTCATACCAACACACCTCTACCGCTGCGCCTATTAGGGACTTTTTTTCGTATAGTCCCAAGGCTTAGAGATATTTATATAACGATACGTTTTTGGCTTTAAAGCCTATAAGCTGTTATAGCTTATTTACGGGCTTATTAATAAGCAAATTTTTTGTTTCTTATTTTTCGTAGGTTAGTTATAAGGTAAAGTATTTTTAGTAAAATTTTCAGAATTTTTCAAAGTCGTTTAGTATTTTTTATAATTTAATTTCGTTAAAAGTTTAAAAAATTCATAAAAAATACAAAAATTATCAAAAAAATATTTTTCTTTTTTAGAAAATTTTATTTAGTCATATAGTTTGTAGGAAAAATATAAAAATTTTCGTAGGGTCATTTTTATAACTTTTTGCTTTTTAAAGAACGGGTCCGGGTACGGATTTTGACTTGACTCGTTTTTGGGTCAAACGACCTCCGTTTTCAGTCTAGTCTTTTTCATTCTTCATTTTTAGTTCCCTAGAGTAGTTTAGAAGTAAAAATTTCTTCGTAGGGTTAATTTTAAAGATTTTAGGTTTTTCCCCCTTTGTTCGGGATCCCCCCTTTGTCGGGATTCGTAGCTCTCAGTTTTCTAGTTTCAAATTTCATAATTTTTTTTTAGGATTTTCTTAAACGTTTTATTTATTTTATTGTTTATTTAGCTTTCCACACTTCTCAAAGAGATCATTTCTCACCCTTCCAAACTCAAATCTTCCGACTGTATCGATTTTCCAGCACAGCCTCATTGGGGATTAACGACCCGAGAATAGTCTATACTGCTTCTCGGTTTTATTGATCTTGTTGATCTTTAGACTTATATATATTTTATATTTTATCATATATTATATATTTAGTATAAAATTCGGCAATCACATACCAATATCTTTATTGACAATAACAGTACTATTTGCATAATTAAAAATCCTGTTTTTCATTCAAAAACAAATCATATAGAGACCAAACATTATTTTATTAGAGATTGCAATGAAAAGAAATTGATTTAAATGGTTAAAATCCATACTGACAAGAATGTTGCAGATTTGCTTACAAAAGCTTTTGATGTAAGTAGATTTCAATATTTGATTGTTAGTATTGGAATGATGAATCTTTAAAGTCTTTTATCTCTTTATGTTTTTGTAAAGTTTTGTATGAATTAGCATTGTTATTCATGTCATTAAAAGTTTCTGCTGTTAAGTATAATTAGTAATGCTGGTTATACTTAAGACTGTTGAGTTACTACTGTTAGTTATAGTTAATACTGTTAGGTATAATTAATACTGTGATAATTGTGAAAATTTCTATGGCTTGTGTTTTCTTGGTTTTTGGACTAACATTTTGTAGGAAAAGCAAAGAAAAGTGTTAGATTAATGATGGAAAAGCTGTTTGGAATGGAATTGGAGTTAATACTGGTGACACAAAGTTAATGCTGCTAGGCATAACTTACTACTACTGGGTTACTAGGGTTTCAATCAATCATTTAATCGATTTCAATTTTCAAATACTCTCTAACTACAAACCTTATTTCAATTTTATCATCCATTATCAAAACCCAACACAAATGGCGAATCTAAAGTTTGCGGATACTTATAACATGTTGCATTTTTGTCTAAACCCGAAGAGTGTGATGGGTTTGAACAAATTGTGGATTTTTTGAATGCACACCCTATAAAGTATGCACTAACCATTAATCCCACAATATATATTTCATGTATCGAACAGTTCTGGTCTACTGTCAAGGCCAAAACTATCAATTAGGAAGTATAGTTACATGCCCTAGTAGATGGCAAGAAAATAATCATCACTGAATCAACTTTTAGAAGAGATCTTCACCTATAAGATACAGAAGGTATTGATTGTTTACCTAACTCTACCATTTTTTAACAACTTACATTGATGGGATATGAGAAAATTTCACAGAAGCTCACTTTTTATAAGCCATTATTCTCTTCACAATGGAAATTTCTGATTCATATTATTCTACAATGCCTAAGTTCAAAGACTACTGCATGGAATGAGTTTAGTAGTACTATGGCATCTGTAATTATCTGTTTGGCTACAATTCAGAAGTTTAACTTTTCAAAATACATTTTTGAAAGTATGATTAGAAACTTGGATAATGTGTCTGGGAAATTTTTGATGTATCCAAGGTTTGTACAAGTGTTTTTGGAACAACTTGATGATCTTTCAAATCATAAGAGAATTTATATTGCACCCTCTCACACTAAGAAGATTTTTGGAAATATGAGTGAAGGATCCCTTTTCTTAATGGATCTTAACCTTTAGCTTGTAAAGGGTTTGTTGCCTTAGATAAATCTAAAGTAACAATGATGAAATAATGATTAACCACTATTGATTACGCGGAATTTAATCAACAATGTAAAGAAGAACACATTCAAAATACTTTTATATTGAACTTTGAATCTGCCTAGGTTACAGATTACAAACTATGATTACTATTTGATCTCTATGATCTTCGGTAGAACTATATCTACTAACTATGCCTAGGGTTCCTTTTATAGACTAAGGAAACCCTAATGGGCTTTACAAACGCGTATAAAGATAATGCATATCCTTTCCTAAGATATCTCATGCATATCTTTAACTCTAACTAATTTCTGCGTAAGCAGACTTAACTTACATAAACAATATTAACTATTTAATAATGCCAGTACTAACTATGATAAACCTTCTACCAGTACTAAAACTATTTATATAGCCACAATTAACTATAATACTAACAGAATTAAGTTTGTTATACAAAATTCCTAACAATCCTCCCCTAAACTTGAACTTCACTTGTTAACTTCAAGTTTCTTCAGTTGTCTTTAGTTTGGGCTTTTGAGAATTATATCCAAGCATGTATTCAAGTCCTTAGCTTCTCTTGAATGATAATCTGTTTGATGTTCTTTGAAAAACCAGATCATACTTTGTCTTTTAGTCTTTGTCTTCTCTTCACAGCTACACAGCAACATCCAACTAAGTTGGCTTTGTAGTTTTTGGCAAACTACCAGCCATCAATGGATTTGATATGTCTTTACAGGAGCCCGTTTGCTATGGACTAGTCAATGCTTCATTGTAGTAACAAGGTGCATTGATAACCTTATAGTTTTTAGCAAACTATCAGCTATCAATGGATTTGAGTTCTCTTTACCAGTAGCCGTTTGCCTTGGAGTAGCCAATGCTTTAGTGCAATACTATGGTGCATTGATTACCATACAGTTTTTGGTAAACTGTCAACCATTAATGGATTTGACCGCCAACCGTCCCCTTTTACCACAATGCCCGAATTGTTTTGACTAGCCAGTATTTTTGGCCTATTAAGCATGGTGAACTGATAACCATTTGTTGTGTGGTGGTTAGCCAACACCCAAACCTTTCTCACTTCTATAATAGTCCACAGTTTCCAAAAACATCCCCACTGCTACTGATAACTTTATCACTTTCTATCCAGCTTGGCTTCGCAATCTTCTATAAAGTTTATACAAACTTCATTATTTTTCCATATAGAAGGCTCAATTTTCAGCATCACTTGGCAAGCATCTTTTGACAAAGGATATTTCCTATCTGCTAACATATATATAGTGCATGCCTCCAAAGTTAAACATTGTACTTCACATTTATCATAATACCTCCAACTAACCATTTTTTGTTGAAGTGGTAAGCTCCAAATAGCATCTTCATTGAGAGGTGGATCAAACATAGTCTTGAGATCACTCCAAAGCACTCTGTCATAAGCATCTTCAGGCCTATTTGTTCCATACTTCTGCATTACCAACCTGTATAACTCTATAACATCCTTTCTTGTGAAGTCTTTAACCATAGCTCCAAAGCTCATGTAGACTGTATCAGCTCCATTTGCTCTCATTATCTGATAAATACTTCATTGACCTTGCTGAAATATCTTCCAATTTACCACACTATCAGATTTTGTAGTCAAAGGAGTAGGATTCATAGCCTCCACTGATTCCTCTTTATCAGTTTCTGAATCTTCTTGTGCACTCTTGTCAACATTTATACACTTTTTAGCCTTTTGCTTCTTTTTTTCCTGTTCTTTATACTGGCTCTTCTTCCTTTACTTTAGCAACTTTTTCTCTTATAGCTGGAACATATTTATCATCAAACCTTTGTTTCTTTAAAGTCTTTGTCTGAAGCTCTTCTCCATATCTTTTCAATTTTGCCTTTGTAGCTTCAAGATTTATAGGAACAAAAGTGTCAATCTGCTGAACTAACTTATCAAACTCTTCTTTAATTTCTTTAATTTCTTCAAACTTCAACTTCTTTAACTGAGAAATCTTCCAAGTTCCTTGATTCTTAAGATAGTTTGACATATAGATTCTTAACAATGACTGAGTCATGGGTTTGTTTCTCTTTGCCTTAGCTCTTTCCTCTGCAAAGTGTTTCTTTCTTTGATTCACCATTTCTACCATTCTTTTTGCAAAATCTTGTTCAGGCAAATCCTTTCCCAACACATCTTTTGTCAACTCTGCATTTGCTTCTAGCTTGGCTCTAATAGCATCCTAGTCTTCTTCAGTATAAAATTGAGCTTTAAATTGTATTTGAGCTTTTCTTTTCTTTTGTTGTTCTGATAATCTTCCTCTTCTGCCATTCTTTTAGCTATCAGTTTATCTAAATGAATCTGCTTTGCAACTTCTTCATCCAATTGAGCTTGCAACTTTATAGCCTTTTCCAATCCAACTTCCTCTTGTCTCATTTGTTCTTTAGTTTTGTGAGTAGCCTGGATATCCTCTTCAACCATTGGAGCATTTCCTTCCCTTTGACCCCTTTTACTAGCAGTACCAGAATTAACTTTAGCACTACCAGTGCTAACATCTTCAATACCAGTATTAATCTCTTCTTCAGCATCCAATCTAGTATTAATAATCTTAGCCACTGACCTTGCTCTCCTTTTATATCTCTTGCCTTTATCAGTTGATTTTACCTTGCTAACACCTTGAGAAGCAACCTTTGATAATGTTTTAGCTGCCTCCAAGATTGTAGGACTGATATCTTCTTCTTGAGCCTCCCCTGAAGCTTTTGTAGGAGTAACAAAATCTGTTGATTTCTCTTTTATGGATTCTCTAACCAAAGAAACTAGAGGATCATCATCAATATCCTGAAATATCCTCGCATAATCCTCTTATTTTTCACCCTCTGATTCAGATATTATTACCTTCTTGGATTTCCTCTTCAAAGTTGTTTCTAGAGATTTTACCTTCTTTACCAATTTAAGCACAACATTCCCTAGTGTTTGCTTGGTGTCCTTCAACTCTTTCTCCAAAGTATTAATTTTGGTCACCAAGGTAGGTACACGCACCATCAATTCCCTAAGTTGCACACAGTCCTCAGCACTTCCTGATGTGTTACCTTCAGGGAGAGGTGCTTCATAGGACCTGGTTGGTGAGTAATGAGGTGGTGAGTAAGGTGGTGATTGAAATGTTGAAAGAGGTGGTGATTGAAGTAGTGAGTGAGGTGGTGGTGATGGAGGAGATGGTGATTGATGTAGTGAATGAGGTGGTGGTGATGGATGAGGTGGTGATTGATGTGGTGAATGAGGTGGTGGTGATGGATGAGGTGGTGATTGATGTGGTGAATGAGGTGGTGGTGATGGATGAGGTGGTGATTGAAGTGGTGGTGATGTTGGATCAACAGGTATGTGATGGGGTTCAGCTGGTGGTGCTGAGCCTTCACCTTGATCCACAGCTGCTCCTGCCAACATAGCAGGTAGCAATGGTACAATATCCCCTGCATAACCCCTTTTCATGTTTGCAAAAAGCTTTTTGATCAAAGTTGGGTCTAAATACCTTCCTTTATTTTCAGTTGTAATATCCAAAATAATTTGTAAAAACCTTGGATACATTAAAAATTTGAATTACTCTCTAAGTTATGAACCATCCCATCAAAAATTATTTTAGAAAAATTATAAACCCTATTGCTAGATAGACAGATTATTGCAGTAGCAATAGTACTACCAAATTGATCCCATCCACCAGACTTAGTGTAGGTTCCGATTTAATGCTTTACTTCATAACACGAACCACGATTCAAGAAAAGAGATAGAGAGAGAAACTCGAAATGTAGAGAGAGAG